>JAKCPB010001316.1:0-272036 GCA_021442155.1 Cymbidium sinense
GTATTGTTAGACAATATATTATATTATAGCAAATTATAATATAACATCATATATTATTATATAATATATTGTGTTAATTCACACTATAATATGTTTTGCATAAAATTGTATAGTTAGTTTGAGCTTGCACCATCACAAATCATAAAATGTTGATTACAATGTTAAGAAAATATAATTTCAATGAATACATTATTTGGCTTTTGGTTGAAGTATTAATGGTGTGCATAAAATAAGAAAAATGATTTGATGAAAATTACATGTCAAGGACATGGAGGGAGATCCGCTATGGGATCACACATGCATTGGACATGACATGTGAGGGGTCTATGTCAAGGGCATTGAAGAAGAAAATCTGCTGGAGATAAGGTTTGAATTTGATTTGATTATATGATTTGTGGAAAGAAAATGGGGTTAAGAATTTATAAACCACCAGGAATTAAGATCGAATTGACTTTAATTTGTTTTATTTTAATTGATGTGGAGGCATATCTGCTAGAGATATGGGCTTCGGTCTGCTGGGGATCTGGTATATGAACCTTCCACTAGGGAAGCAAGTCCAGGCTATCCACTGGCGATTGGGATTTGAACTTGATTTCATAGTTTTTTTGCGGATGTATCCGCTGGGGATAAGAGTTTGGTTGGATTTCTTTTATTTAGACTCTACTGTGGGAGTTGGTTTAATTTGGCTCCACTAGGGAGGTTGGATTTGAATTTAATTTATTTTCTTAACTTATTTATATATGATTTGGGGCTCCACTAGGGACAAGGGTATGATTTAACTCCACTGGAAAAATTAGATTGGGTTTAATTCCATATGAGTTCACATATAGACGTAGTCGATGTACGATGGACCCACTGAGAAGGGGCTATATCAGCTTTGACCTACCTTAGGTTTACAAATCCAAAGGGATAGTCTAATGGCTATAGGGTAGAGATAGCCAACCTAAGGGGTTTCCTTTCATTATTCAATGATTGTGCAAGGAAGAAGTAGTAGACTTACATTTCTAAAGCGAGGAACAACCGCTGAGGTGACCTATTGGATGCACAATAAATGGAACCTAACTTAGGGTAATTATAGAGTGAATGTAATTGGGGACTTATGCTAACTCAAAAGTAGTCAAAATTAAATTTATCTTAATATCATATGATTTGATATGGTTTGTTTGGTTTAGTTTGATTTCAAATTGAGGGAATATCTGCTAAAGATATAAGCTTGGTCAAATTTGATAGATTTAATTTTTTGGCCATGTCAGTGTGCGATGGACCCACTGAGAAGGGGCTATATTAGACTTGTCCTACCTCAAATTTATAGATCCAAAGGGATACTCTACTGGCCCTATGGTAGACCTAGCCAACCTAGGGGGTTGCCTTTCAGTGTGCAACGGTTGTGCTAGGAAGAAGGCCTAGTATACTTACATCTTCTAAAGTAGGGAACAATTGATGGGGTGACCTATTGGTAGCACAATAAATCAAACCTCACTTAAAGTGCTACTATTGAGTGAATTCTGTTGGGGACTTATATCAACTTAAGAGTAGTCATGTGATTCTGATATGGAGTTTTGCTGACACTGTCATAAAGATAGGATACCTGGTTACGAAAAGGTACCAATATGGGTGTCCTCCTAATCCACAAGTGAATATATATTTTATTTATATACTTGTGTGGACTCTGTTGGTGTACGAGGGACCATACTAAGAAGGGACTATGTCGGGCTTGACCAATCTTAGATTTGCTAGACTAAGGGAGAATCTACACATCCACAAGATAGATTCTCCAACCACAAGGGTGGGTACTATGAAAGGGGAATTGTCCAATCCGATAGTAACTTAAGTAGTGTCAAAATGGGCTCACAAAGGATGTGATCCAAATATAGTGCCCATAGGGGAGTTGTCGCTAGGGGCATTATCTTGAGCCCTAGAAGAGAAAGCCTATAGGTGTACAATGGCCAACTTAAAGAGAAAGCATAGTAGACTTACATCTGCCATGAGTGGTGTATCCTAAGGTGCGAGAACCAACTTAAGGTGTATCTGTCAGCATAGTGAGAACCAACCAACCTAAGGTGCCTGATGGTATACAATGAACAATTTGGAAAGAAATCATGTTGGCTTACAACTTTCCAACCTGAATTTATCATCAGGATAGTCTATCGACGGTGGGACAAATGCTATCTGACCTAGAGCGACTATTAAAAGGGGAACCCTGAGGAAGGACTTGACCCAAACTTGAAGAAGTCAGGAGCGAAGTAGCCACTAAAACTAATCCTAAACCTCAAATATATTCAACCCAGTCAGTGCATGAAGGTTAATCCAAGAAGAAATTGTAGCACTCATATCCTCTTAAATGAAGCCAACATGAGGTAGCTTTTGGGCCACACAATAAGGCCTACTAAACTAACAAGGTGCTCATCGGTGTGCAGTGGGCAAGTTAGGAAAGAAAGTGTAGTAGACTTACATCCTCCAAAGCAACAAGACCACTAGGGTGACACACTAGTAACGTAGCATATCAGCCTGACCAAGAGCAGCTACTAAGTGAGTGCAGCTGGGGGCATTATCTCAACTCAGAGAAGCTTGAGACAAAAGATATGTGTTTATTTTATATGTTTGTGTGTAGTTTGTGTTTGGCTTGTGATGATGAAGGATAGGATGTCGCTCAGGTTCCTTACACCTACCCTAAACACATCATGGTGGATTTGCAAAATAAGAATACTTTCAACATGGAAGAGACTGAATTCAAAATGGAATTTTTATTGATGATAATTATTTTGAAACATGGTTTATAATATCTATTTAAGTAGAGCTTGTTGATTAAAATAATTGGGCACTTTCCCTTATGATTAATAAGCTGATAAGATCTTCCTTGGTAGGCCTTCTCTATGGCAAAAGGGCCTTCCCAACTGGGTTCAAACTTGCCTCCCATCTTACGACAGGCAAAAATCAATTTCCTTAGAACTAGAATAAGCTCTCCTACTTGAAAAGACCTAGGATGGACAAATTTTTGTGTGATTGAATCATTTTAGCTTTATACAACTCAAGATTTTAGCATGCCTGCAGGCATCTCTCCTCCAAACTTTTGAGCTCTTTTAACCACAACATGGCATTCTACTTTGTTTTGATCTTGCTACCCACAACTATCCTTAGTGATGTGAGTTGGACTTCTAATGGTAGAATGGCTTCGAACCCATACACTAAGGAGAAAGGAGACTAAGTTTGAGTTCTATATGTGGTGCCCATAAGGCTTCAACTACTCACGCCACCATTGCTTATTATTGTCGAGTGTCTTCTTTAGTACTCATATGATAGTTTTGTTGAATGCTTTTGCTATGCTATTTTCCCTTGGGTAGTTGATAGTAGAATACCTCCAATCTATGATGTGTCTCTGAGAAAAGTTGTTGATCTTGATGCTCTTGAATGTAACATCATTATTAGATATAATTCATCGAGACACTCCGAACATATATAGGATATGATTCTAAAAGTACAATGCATGCTGAGTTATGACCTCTCTGAGCATAATAACCTTTGCCCATTTGGAAAAGTAGTCAGTAGCAGCTAAGATGAACTAATGACCCTTGGAAGAAGGAAGATCAAATGGACCCACTATGTCGGTACCCCAACACTCAAATGGCCATGAGGCCAATGTAGCATGTAGAATGTTGGGTGGTTAGTGTAGGACTACACCGTGTATTTGACATTGGTGGCATCACTTAGTCGTATCCATGAAAATATTTGATCATCAATTGCTAGTAGTATCCTAGTCTCTTGATCTTGGCTTTCATCTTCAGACCGGATTAGTTGATGCCATATAATCCTGAGTGTACCTAGGTCACGATCTTACGAGCTTCATGCTTGTCTAAAAAATGTAACCACATATGATCAAAAAATTGCGATACAAGACACCATCCACAATATTATAGGAAAGTGCTCTCTACTTCATCTGATGGGTTTTGGACTTCTCTTGAAGTAGTTTACCTTTATTTACGTAATCCATGAATGGTTGCCCCCAATCTAACTTCTCATCTTTCTTGGCAATGGCTACCTCCCCTTCAAGAGAGTACTTTTTTGATGAGTTCAATATCAATAAGGGATACGACTTGTCTATTTTGGACCTTTATTGAAATGGACTCATCCTTAGTACATGCCAA
Source organism: Cymbidium sinense (assembly GCA_021442155.1). Taxonomy (NCBI): domain Eukaryota; kingdom Viridiplantae; phylum Streptophyta; class Magnoliopsida; order Asparagales; family Orchidaceae; genus Cymbidium; species Cymbidium sinense. The sequence continues at coordinate 4,143 of JAKCPB010001316.1, forward strand.
CTTCTTGGCAAGCTTGGCTAAAGCATACGCTACAATGTTCTCCCCTTAAGGAATTTTATAAATGGTAACCTCTAAGATTTGGGTCAATAACTCCATGGTGTACTTGTGGTAGTGATGGAGCTTGGGCTTTATAACCTTATAAGACCCAACGATTTGGTTAATAATTAGTTAAGAATCTCCGAAGATGTTGATGTTCTAGATACATAGAGTAATGGCTAACTCCAGACCGACAATCAGAGCCTCATGTTCGGCTTCGTTGTTGGTGCAAGGATTGGACAGATGCTATGAGAATCTCATCACATCGTGGTTTGGAGTTAAGAGAACTATTCCTACCCCTGCATTTCTTGTAATAGTAGATTATGGTTCTTCTCCTCTTTAAGAGGAAGCCACACCATCAAAGTACATCTCCCAATGGTGAATGCTAGTATCCCCTAAGTTCATGATTTGTTCATTGGGGAGATCATCACTAAGTGGAAAGTCAGCAGGAAGTGGGTGTGCTGCTAAGAAATTCACTAGCGCTTGTCCTTTCAACACACGAAGGGGTACAAAGATAATGTCAAACTATGAGAGGATAATGGATCATCATGCTAACCTTCCATATAACATCGATCGTGTCATGAGATACTATAGTGGATTGATCTTAGAGATTAAGTTCACCTTATGAGGAAGCATGCAATGTTGTAGCTTTTGGAATGCAAAGATTTAAGCTAGACAATACTTCTCAATTGGTGGATAATTAGCCTCAGTAGGGATTAAATGATGACTAAGGTAGTAGAGTGTGTTTTCCTTCTCTTTGTCGTTGACATAACACTTGACTTGATGATGAATGAGTTCATCGAAGATTCGAGTCGTAGCCCGTTGGTATGTAGCACCGACTTTTTTAAGGCTAAAAGGCATGACCTTTTAGGAAATGATTTTGATCGGGATTCTAAAAGTAGTGTTTCTTTCATATTTAGGGGCTATCTTTATTTGGTTATATCTAGATAAGCCATCCATGAAATAGAAGACTATTAGAGATGAGAAAATGTCCACCATCAGCTCTGAGATTGGTAGTGGAAATTAATATTTTGGACATGCCTAAATCCCTAAAATCAACGCATATGTGAATTTGGCCATTCTTTTCTTAACTTGGATAACGTTGGCTAATCAGGTAGGTATTTTTTGTCCCGGATGAAGCCAGCATAGATTAGTTTCTTGACTTTAGAAATGACATGTTGTTCTAAGTTTAATCGTATATGTCTAGGAGCTTTCTTAATAGGTTTATTAGTAGGCTCTATTGCTATTTTATGGACCACTACGTCAGGAGCTAATGTAGGCATCTCTTCATAATTCCATGAAAGTAGTCCTTAAACACAGTCAATAGCTTAACTAAGTCATTGGTTTCAATTTTATTCAAAAAAGAATTGATGTATATTAGGCATGGATCTTCTTCAATTTCTAAGTTGATTTTCTTGAGGTCGTTGATGGTTGACTTGATCTCTTCTTTGAACTCTAGTGGTGCATCTATGACTTCAAAATCATCTAGATCATCTGAAGTTTCTAAGCATAGCTCCTCATATGAGTTAATGTGATATTAAAAGAACCTATCAAGTTCCAAATGATGGTTGATGATTAAGCAGTAATCATCATTAACTAGACCCATAGTACCAAATCCTAGTCTCAATCTTAAATGAGAGCTTTCGCATTTGTTCTTCCATATTCTTTCAAAGTAGTCTGACTTGTGCCTTGACCAAGTATATGGAATTAACCTTTTCTTTGCTAAATTATGAACACAAGGCAAGTACCAATTAAAAAGTAATTCTATTAAATCTTTATATGAATCGTCCTCAACTTTTGCATTAACTTCCTGACTTGAGGAAGATTCTCCCAGAAAGAGCCTCTAAGTTTTCACACCTATGGATGACTTAGGAGCTTCCTTAACTACCAAACCCTCAACTTTTTGAGAGGAAAGTGGGGTTAAAGCTAAGGTTCCCAATTGATGCCTAACTATTTCACATATAGACTTGGATACACTTATGCTTTGTTTTGGAGCCCGATCTTCATCACTATTTAGCTCAAGTGTCACCTCTAAGGGAATCTACTATTGAGAAGAGCTAGTTGGTGTGCTAACCATATAAGACTCATCCTATGAACTTTAGATGAGATATTTTGATAAACTTTTCAATGAAGGATCTGAAAGTATGATTGATTTTAGCAACCTTAATACCCTAAACAATAATAGAGAATTTCATTTCTATCATCGTATTAGTAAATCTGAAGTTAGTGAAGCTTTAAAGAAAATGAAATGTGGAAAAAAGTAGAACGGATAATATTCCAATAGATGTGTGGAAATGTTTAGGAGATCAAGGATTTTCTTGTCTTACAAATCTTTTTAATGTTATTTTAAAGACTAAAAAGATGCCAGATGAGTGGAGAAAGAATCTATGGGTTCCTATATTTAAGAATAAAGGTGATGCACAAGAGTGTGCAAATTATAGAGGAATTAAGTTAATGTGACATACATTAAAATTATGGGAGAGAGTAATTGAGCATAGGTTACGATGTGATACAGAAGTTTTTGACAATCAGTTTGGTTTCATGCTAGGTAGATCTACTATGGATGCTATACATTTGTTAAGAGGGTTGATAGAGAAGCATAGAGAAAGTAAGAAGGATCTACATATGATATTTATTGATTTAGAAAGCTTATGATAAAGTCTCAAGAGATGTTCTTTGGAGAGTTCTAGAACAGAAAAGAGTTAATATTGGTTATATCCAAGTCATTAAGGATATGTATACTAGAGTTGTTACTTGTGTCCAAACACAAGGAGGATTGAAAAATATTTTCCTATTTTAGTTGGATTACATCAAGGATCAACATTAAGCCCTTATCTTTTAATTTTGTTATGGATGTTCTTACGAGGCATTTACAAGAAGATGTACCTTGGTGTATGCTTTTTTCTTTGACATTCTTCTTGTTAATAAGACTAGAGAAGTCAAGAGAAACTTGAATTATGGAGGTCAACTTTAGAGTCTAAAGTTTTCATTTAAGTAGATCTAAAACTGAATATATGGAGTGTAATTTTAGTTGTAGAAGTTTTAGTGATAGTGTTGTGACTTTAGGTGATCAAGTCATTAATAAGAGTGAGCGATTGGTATTTAGGCTCTCTTGTCCAAAATGATGGTGAAATAGATGGAGATGTTATTAGTAGAATTCAAGTTGGATGGTTGAAGTGGAGGAATGCATCGGCCTATTATGTGATAGAAAAGTTCCACTTAAACTTGGGAAAATTTTATAAGATGGTGGTAAGACACGCAATGACTTAAGGTGCAGAATGTTGGCCAATAAAGAGAAGCATAAGACTAAGTTAAGTGTTCTGAGAGATGAGGATGCTTAGGTGGATGAGTGGCTTTACTCTTAGAGATAGAATGCAAAATGAGTATGTTAGGAAAAAGTTTAGTAGCTCATGGTAGATAAGATTAGGGAGAGTCACCTTAGATGGTTTGGCCACATAAAGCTTTGGATCCGATGACCCATTAAGTAGATGCATTAGATTTGCCTTATGTTAAGAAAGGTAGAGGTAGACCTAAAAAGACTTGGTTAAGATGTATAAATAATGATCTTAGTATACTTGAATTAGATGAGAATTTGACACATAATAGGACACAATGGAGACGAAGGATTCATGTAGCCGACCCCACCTAGTGGGATTAAGGCTTGTTGTTGTTGTTGTTGTTGTTGTATGGATAACAGGTGTACTCCTTTATAGTTGGGACATATATTTTATTGGGTGGCCAATAATGAGGTTTTCCACTCCTGGGACTGCCTCCGAACTGGATTCTTTCCTACTTGGTGGAGGTCAGGTCATCCTACCCATATGTTCGAATGGAGTAACGAACTGTAGGTGGAATCTAATATCAGGCTCCACTTCCTCCTCCAAGTCTATTTCCACATGCCTTTATTTTCTTTTTTATTTTCTCTTTTCTTTTCTTTTCTTTTTCTTTTTCTCTTTCTTTTTTTTCTAACTTTGGCCAAGTTCGCAAGAATAGACTTGTAGAACCCAAGCCAAATGAACAAAAATCATTTGAACCCAAGCCAATTACAATTGAATTTATATATCAATCCCAAATCCATAGATAAACTCAACTAAATCAAACTCAACCCAAAATCAAGCCAACTAAACCCAATTGTTCTACTTGACCCAAAGTGGCCAATTTGACCTATTTGAGGCAAGTTTTAATTCTACCCAAATTGAATTTAACCAAGTCCATCAAAACCTCTCATCATGATTATTGATCACCCTAGGTTGATCAATTGTCATAAAAAACAACTAAGTGACCCACTTAACCCATATGAACCCAAACTAGCTAAATTTCTTTAAATCCCTTAAAACTAATGATTCATGCCAAATCAAAATCAATATTTGAATATGACTTGACCTTCAATTAAGTCAAACTAAACCCAATTGGCCCTCTTGACCCATGTTGACCCAAATTGACCTAAAAGACCAAATTGGGTCAAATAAAAATATAAACCAAATTGATTGCAACCAATGGCTCCAGTTCATTCCAAATTGATTATTGAAGTTGACCAAAGCCTTGATTGGACCCAATTGAACCCAATTGACTTACTTAGCCCAAATTGACCTAAAGGTTAAAGTTGGCCTAAATAAAAACCAAATCAAAATTAATTGAAACCAAAGTCTACAATCATCTTCAATTGGCAACTTAACCTAAACCAAAACCCAACCTAAGCCAATTTGGCCAATTTGGTCTAATTGGTCAACTTAACCCATTTGACCCAAATGAATTCAAATGAGCCAAAATCAAATCTAAGCTAAACAAAACCAAACCATTTGAACTAAAACATCCTAAATGATCATATGAACTTGACCCAACCCTTGATTTGACCCAATTTGACCAATTGGTCAACTTGACCCAACCTAACCTAATTTGACCTAAATGAGTCAAATTGAGCCAAACATAACCAAATCAACACACCAATTAACTTGAAATTTGGCTATCCCACTTTCCTCATTTCAAATCTGCCCAAATCAAATCAAATGCTAAATGATCATTCTATCATTGGGTCAAGGGCATCACATGAGACAAATCACCCATGTACATGGTCATTTCCATTCCTTAGGCACTTGGTACTATCCCAATGGTTTACGTAGGCACCTAAAACACTGCCGAACATGACCCAAGGGGTGGTTGGGTCGGTCATGACCCATGGGAGGTGAAATCACCTCACCCTCAACATTGGAGCATTTGAAACCCATAGGACACCCTTGATTCCTCCTTAGTAGCCACCTCCACACCTTCAACCAACTAAGTCATGCCAACTCACCTGCTCCTTGCCACCCATAACTTTTTGAAATGGTCATACAGCCAATAGAAGCCACACTCGATCCCACCATCTGATCAAGATGAAAGGAGGTATACACCCCTTCATTTCCACTCAAATAAATACAAAAATCTTTCTTGAGATGGCTAGCTACCCAAGACAACTGGCTGGAGCCATTCCCTAAGCTCCAAAGCTCATTCCTCGATTGAAAAATGTCATTCCCATCCATCCTAAAATAAGACACTCCCGTTTCTGACATAACTTCCCTATTTCTCTAGCAAACTCAAATTAACTTTGCACGCACCTTCCCTAGGCCTCGTAGAGCAAGAACGAATCATCTCCCAAGCTTCGCAAGCACCGAAGGTGGTCAAAGTCGAGCTCCAAATCGTTGGTTCATGGCCATCGAGCGAATGTTGAGGAATTGATCCAATTGCTGCTCAACAAGGCTTCGTCTTCACTAGATGAATCTTCCTCAATTATTTGAGCCGCCAGTCTTGAGCTCCGGTGAGGCATGCTTCCAAAATAAAATTAACTAAGATTTAACTAATTAATTAAATTATGGTGTAGATCTTTAGGTGTTTAATAACCTATAGGAGTTTAATGACATTATGGTTAGCCCACATGTGCGGGAAAATTGTAGGAGTAATTAATTAAGTCCTTTAATCTAATTAACTATTAATCATGAGCCAATTGCATTAGACCCCTTTTATTTCCTAGGATCATTGCAAGTTTATTTTCCATGCATATCATGTTGGCTCATAATTATTTAATTACTTACTTTAAGGTGACATAGGTAATGGTAATTAATTCATCTAATTAAGGGTTCAACTTAATTAACCCATAAACTAAACTTAATTACATTTCCTTAAATTAAATCAAATCACTAATGTGGGAATGGGTTTAACACAGAATTGATGATTTCTCTTCTCCTCTTAAATCAAATCAAATCCAAAACATAATTAATAAAGAAGCTTTGGTTTGCTTCAAAGAATCTTATTAGATTTGATTGTCCTTAAGAAGTAGTTTGGTTGAATGAATCACATGCTTATATTTGATTATCCTCTTTCCAATCATGTTAAATTTGGTATGTCATTTGAATTCATGCATCCATATTTTCAAAATCAAGTAAAATAAAATGGATTTCCTTTATGTAAGCTTGGTATGTCATTTACTTCCCTGGTTTGTTACCTGGTTGGCGAAATCAAAAAGAAGAAATGTTGAATTTAAATTTATTCATTATTTAAAAAAATTTTAAAAAAAAACCAAAAATCCTAAACTATAAACTAAAACCTAAACCCTAAATGCAAAACCCAAACCCTAAACCTTAAACCCTAAAACCCTAAAAACCCAAAACCTACAACCCTAAACCTTAAACCCTAAAACCAACAACCCTAAACACTAAACACTAAACCCCAAACCTTAAACCCTAAACCCTACACCATACACCCTCAACCCTAAACCCTAAACCCTAAACCCTAAATCCTAAAAACCTAAACTAAATAAAAAATAAAAAAATAAATAAAAACATAAACCTAAATAAAATAACAAAATAAAATAAATAAAAACCTAAACTAAAACCTAAACCTAAAGTTAAACCTAAAAAATAAAGAAATAAAAAATAAAACCTAAACTAAAATAAAATAAATAAAAACTTAAACTAATTTAAAAAATAAAATAAACCTAAAAAGAAAAAGCCTAAATATAATAAAAACAAAATGTAAAATAAAAATAAATTAAACATAAAATAAAACAAAATTTTAAAAATAAAAACCTAAACCTAAAAAATAAACCTAAAAATAGATAAAAATTAAAACCTAAACCCTAAACTAAAAAAAAAACTTAAACCTAAAATAAATAAAATAAAGTAAGCATAAACCTAAAATAAACTAAACTAAAATAAAGAAAACCAAAACCTAAAACTAAAATAAACTAAACCTAAACCCTAAACTAAATAAAATAAATTAAATTAAAACCTAAACCAAAATAATAATAAATACCTAAACTTAAACCTAAAATTAAAAAATAAAACCTAAACTTAGAAAATAAAATAAAAATAAAACTAAACAAATAATTAAGGATAAATCTAAACCTAAACATAACAATATACTAAAATAAAAAACTAAACTAAAATAAATAAATCTAAAATAATTAAACTAAACTAAATAAAAAAACCAAAATCAAAATAAAAAATAACATAAACTAAAGTAAATAAAAAAATAAACTAAGTAAATTAAGTAAACCTAAACCTATTGGTTTACTTAATTTGAAAACCAAAACTCTAAATCCTAAACCCTAAACCCTCAATCTTAAACCCTAACCCTAAAAAGTAATCCTACATCCTTAAAAACCTTTAAACCCTACACCCTAAACCCTAAACCCTAAACCCTAACCCAAATTGTAAACCCTAAACCCTAAAACTCTAAATCTTGAAGTCTAAACCCTAAACCCTAAGCTAACCCTAAACCCTAAATCATAAACCCTAAAGCCAAAACACTAAACCCTAAACCCTAAATCATAAACCTTAAACCCTAAAGTAATAAACCCTAAAACCCTAAACCTTAAACCCTAAACTCTAAACCCTAAAAACCTAAACTAAATTAAACCTCAAAATAAATTAACTAAAAAAACCTAAACCTAAATAAAACAAAAATATATATAATAAAATAAAAGAGTAAACTAAAACCTAAACCTAAACCTGAAAATAAAATAAAATAAACTAGTAAAAATAAATTAAAATAAAATAAACAAAAACCTAAACTAAACTAAAAAATACAATGAACATAAGTATAAAAAACCTAAACAAAGTAAAAACTAAACGTAAAATAAAAATAAATTAAACCTAAAATAAAATAAAATAAAAACCTAAACCTAAAAAGTAAACCTTAAAATAAAAGTTAAAAATAAATAAAAAAAACCTAAACCTAAAATAAAAAAAAAAACTTAAACAACAAACAACAACAACAACAACAAGCCTTAATCCCACTAGGTGGGGTCGGCTACATGAATCCTTCGTCTCCATTGTGTCCTATTATGTGTCAAATTCTCATTTAATTTGAGTATACTAAGATCATTTTTTATACATCTTAACCAAGTCTTTTAGGTCTACCTCTACCTTTCTTAACATAAGGAAAATCTAATGCATCTACTCTCCTAATCGGTCATGACGGTAACGCTTTATGTGGCCAAACCATCTCGACTCTCCTAATCTTATCTATCAGAGCTACTCCAACTTTTCCCAACATACTCATTTTGCATTCTATCTCTAAGGGTAAAGCCACTCATCCACTGAGCATCCTCATCTAATTAACTTACTCTTATGTTTCTTTTATTGGCCAACATTCTCGCACCATAAGTCATCAGGTCTTACCACCATCTTATAAAATTTTCCTTAAGTTTAAGTGGAACTTTTCTATCACATAATAGGCCGATGCATTCCTCCACTTCAACCATCCAACTTGAATTCTACTAATAATATCTCCATCTATTTCACCATCATTTTGAATAATAGAGCCTAAATATCTGAATCGTTCACTCTTATTAATGACTTGATCACCTAAAGTCACAACACTACCACAAAAATTTCTACAACTAAAATTACACTCCATATATTCAGTTTTAGATCCTTAAACAAAACCTTTAGACTCTAAAGTTGACCTCCATAATTCAAGTTTGTTGGACTCCCTCTCTAGTCTTATCAACAAGAAGAATGTCATCGAAAAAAGCATACACCAGGTACATCTTCTTGTAAATGCCTCGTAAGAACATCCATAACTAAAGTAAAAAAGATAAGGGCTTAATGTTGATCCTTGATGTAATCCAACTAAATAGGAAAATAGTTTGTCAATCCTCCTTGTGTTTGGACACAAGTGATAGTATACATATCCTTAATGACTTGAATATAACCAATATTAACTTCTTTTGTTTTAGAACTCTCCAAAGAACATCTCTTGAGACTTTATCATAAGCTTTCTCTAAATCAATAAATATCATATAGATCCTTTTATTTTCTCTATGCTTCTCCATCAAACCTCTTAACAAATGTATAGCATCCATAGTAGATCTACGCATGAAACCAAACTACAGAGAAACTTTATCACATCGTAATCTATGCTCAATTACTCTCTCCCATAATTTTAATGTATGACACATTAACTTAATTCCTCTAATTTGCACAATCTTGTGCATCACCTTTATTCTTAAATATAGGAACCAACAAACTCTTTCTCCACTCATCTGGCATCTTTTAGTCTTTAAAATGACATTAAAAAGATTTGTAAGCCAAGAAATTCCTTGATCTCCTAAACATTTTAATATTATCCGGTCCTACTGCTTTTCCACATTTCATTTTCTTTAAAGCTTCACTAACTTTAGATTTACTAATACGACGATAAAAATGAAATTCTCAATTTTTGTTTAGGTATTAAGGTTGCTAAAATCAATCATTCTTCAGATCCTTCATTGAAAAGTTTATTAAAATACCTCATCCACCTATTTTCAATATCTTTTCTAAGAAAAGCACTTTATTATTTTCATCCTTAATACTCCTCACTTGAACTATGTCTTTACTTCTCCTATCTCTTGGTTGGCTAACTTATACATCTTTCACCTTCTTTGGTATCTAATCTATTGTATAAATCACTAAAAGCTAAATTTTTGTATCATATATTGCTTTCTTAGAATCTCTACAGCCATTTTATATCTTTCCTTCCCAAGTTTTACATCTAAACCAAGTTTTATAACAATGCTTCTTATTTCTTATCTTTTCTTGCACACTCGACTCCACCACCAACTATTCTTATTAAAAGAAGCTTTTCCTTTTGATTCGCCAAGCATTTTAGCAACTTGTTTAATAGCACTTGATACTTTTTCCCACATAACGCTTAGCTTCCTTATGAACATCCCAAATTTTAATTTCTTGTAGTTTGCTCTTAAAAATATTTTTATTTGTGTTTTTAAGTGTCCCCATCTAATCCTAGGACAATAATTAAGTTTATTTTTTCTCTTACAACCTTTCATCTTAAAATCTAAAACTAATAAATGTTGAGTACTTAAAATTTCACTTGGAATGACCTTACAATCTTTACAATCTAAACGCTCTATTTTTCTTATCAAAAATAATCAATGTTTTACTAGATCCATTTTATAAGTAATAATATGTTCATCTCTTTTCTTAAATAAAGTATTAGCAACTAAAATCATAAGCTAAGGCAAAATCTAATATAACCCTACCTTCTTCATTAGTCACTCCAAATCCATAACCACCATGAATACTTTTAAAATCTTCTACCACTCTACCAACATGTCCATTTAAATCTCCCCCAATAAATACTTTTTCTTCAAGAGGTATCTTTTGTATTAATCCCTCTAATTCATTCCAAAATTTTTCTTTTGAACTTACCTCCAAACCTACTTGAGGAGCATAAACACTTATAACATTGATAATCTTAGTATCAATAATCTTTAAAGCTATATTTCTATCTCCACATCTATTAATACTTATAACATTATCCTCAAACTTTTATCTATAAATCACACCTACACCATTTCTAGTTCGACTTTTACCTGAATACCAAAGTTTAAAACCTAAACTATCAATCTCCTTAGCCTTCTCACCAACCCATTTAGTTTCTTGAACACATAAAATATTTATCTTTCTATGAACCATAATATCTATTAATTCCATTAATTAATTGTAAGAGTACCTATATTCCAAGATCCTAACCTAATTCTAGTTTCATGGACTAACTTCTTTGCCGCATCCGTCCATAATGTGGGAACCCTTGCTTATTTAACACGACGGGCCGATGTAAAATTTTCTAGCACATTTTTCATCAGATTGTTAGCCGCCTGTGGGACGCTCTAGATAACACAATGATTTAAAGGATTCATGTCATAATTATTTCGACAAATTTACTAGACTACCTAACTCCACTTTTGCATCCGGACTTGGGACCGGCAATGGTAGTGTTAAATAAATGAAACAAAAAAGTAAAATAAAAAAAAACTTAAACCTAAACTAAAATAAATGAAACAAAAATAAATAAAACCTAAACCTAAGCTAAATAAAATAAAATAAACTCAAAATAACCTAAAAAATAAAACCCAAAAATAAACCTAAAATAAAGACGAACTTAAACCTAAAAAAAGTAAAATAAAACCTAAACCTAAACCTAAAAATAAAAAATAAAACCTAAACCTAAAAAATAAAATAAAAATAAAATTGAACTAAAAAATAAACCTAAACCTAAACATAAACCTAAACCTAAAAAATAAAACCTAAACTAAAATAAATAAACCTAAACTAAATAAACTAAATAAACTTAAACCTATCGGTTTACTTAATTTAAAAAAAAAAATATAAACCCTGAATACTAAACCCTAAACACTAAACCATAAACCTACAACCCTAAACCCAAAACCCTAAAAAAACATAAACGTTAACCTTAAACACTAACCCCTAAAAGTATAAACCTTAAAACCCTAAACCCTAAACCCTAAACCCTAAACCCTAACACTAAACCCTTAACCTTAAATCCTAAACCCTAAACTCTAACCCTAAACCATAAACCCTCAACCCCAAACCCTAAAAATAAACCTAAAGTAACTAAATAAATTAAAAAATAAACCTAAACCCTAAAACCTAATTAACCTAAACCCTAAGAATGGGAAAAAGTTTTATGGCAAGAACATCACCGTCAACCAGGATCAGTTTAGATATAGTGGTGGAGGAGAAGGTAGAGGTTGTGGTTATCGTAGTGGTGGTGGGAGATCTGGTCTGATATGGGGGTGGTCGAAAGCAGGGTGATTATAGAGGTGGGAGGAGCAACAGAGGTTACAACCGTGGTGGTGGAAAAGAGAGAGAGATCGGGGATATGATGGTGGATCCTGCTACTCGAGAAGCCAGGATGGTTCTGATGGGAACTGGAGAAACGAAAGAATGGCTGATCCAAAAATAAACATAAACCTAAACTAAAATAAACTAAACTAAATAAAATAAAATCTAAACCCTAAACCCTAAAACCTAAACCCTAAATAATAAAACACTAAACCCTAAACACTAAACCCTAAACCTTAACCCTAACGCTAAACCCTAAACCCTAAAAACTAAAAAGCAAAACCAAAACTAAATAAATCCTAGAACTAAAATAAATAAATAACCCTAAACCTAAAACTAAATAAAATAAAAAATAAAATAAAATAGAAACCTAAACTAAAACCTAAACTTAAACCTAAAATAAAATAAAATAAAATAAAAAATAAAAATAAAACTAAAATAAGAAAAATAAAAACTTAAACTAAATAAAAAAATAAATAAACCAAAATGAAAATAAAATTAAATATAAACTAAATAAAAAACCTAAACCTAAAAAATAATCCTAAAAGTAAAAAATAAAACCAAAACCCTAAACTAAAAAGGAACAAAAACCTATAAAAAAAAATAAAATAAACATAAACCTAAACAAAAATAAGCTAATTTAAAATGAATAAAACCTAAACCCTAAACCATAAACCCTAAACCTTAAAAACCTAAAAACTTAAACATAAACAAAATAAAAGCTAAAAATAAAATAAAAAAAATTGAAACCTAAATAAACTAAAATAAAATAAAACCCTAAACTAAAACCTAATCCTAAACCTACACCTACACCTAAAAATAAAAGAAAATAAAAAATAAAAAAACTCAAAATAAATGATAAACTAACAAACCTTAATAAAATAAAAACTAAATATAAATAAAATAAAATAAAACTAAAATAAAATAAAATAAAAACTAAATAAAAACTTAAACCTAAAAAATAAATGTAAAATAAAACCTAAAAAATAAATAAAAATAAAACCTAAACCAAAAAACTTAAAAAAAACTAAACCTAAAATGAAGAAAATACAATAAACATAAACCTAAATTAAAATAAACAAAACAAACATAAATAAACCTAAACTCTAAACCCTAAACCCTAAACCATAAACCCTAGACACTAAAACCCTAAACCCTAAACCCTCAACCATAAACACTAAACCCTAAACCTAAACCCTAAAAACTCTAAAAACCTAAACCCTAAACTATAAATTCTAAACCCTAAAACTAACTCTAAACCCAAAACTTTAAACCTTAAACATACAACCCTAAATCCTAAACCTTAAACCCTATATCCTAAACCCTAAAACCCTAAACCCTAAACCCTAAACCCTAAACCCTAAACCATAAACCCCAAGACCTAAAGCCTAAACCAAAAACCCTAAACCCTAAACCCTAAACCCTAAACCATAAACCATAAATCTTAAACCCTAAAAACCTAAAAATCTAAACCTAAACTAAATAAAACCTAAAAATAAATTAAATAAATAAATCCTAAACTTAAATAGAATAAAATAAAAACCCAAACTAAAACCTAACCCTAAACCTAAACCTAAACCTAAAAAAATAAAATAAAAATTAAAAAGTGAATTAAAATAAAATATATAAAAATAAAAATTATAATAAAAATAAAATAAACTTAAAAATAAAAAAACCTAAATAAAATAAAACCTAAACATAAAATAAAAATAAAATAAACCTAAAATAAAATAAAATAAAAACTAAATAAAAACCTAAACCTAAACAATAAACCTAAAATTAAAACCTAATCCCTAAACTAAAAAAAAAACATAAACCTAAAATAAAAATAAAATAAACTAAACTAAAATAAGTAAAACCTAAACATAAACCTAAGATAAAATAAACCTAAACATAAACCTAAACTAAATAAAATAAATTGTACAAAAAATAAACCTAAACCTAAACTAAAAAATGAAGCCTAAAAATAAACCAAAAATAAAAACCTAAAACCTAAACCTAAAAATAAAAAATATAACTGAAATCTAACAAATAAAATAAAAATAAAATTAGACTAAAAAATAAACATAAGCATAAACCTAAACCTAAAAAACCTAAACAAAAAAAATAATAAATATAAAATAAAAAAACTAAACTAAATAAAAATAAAAAATAAACCTAAATAAAGATATAAAATAAACTGATTAAACTAAATAAACCTAAACCTACCACTTTACTTAATTTTAAAAAAAAATCCCTAAACCCTAAACCCTAAACCCTAAACCCTAAACACTAAATCCTAAACCCTAAACCCTAAACCCTAAAACTAACTAAACATACAAACTAAACCTACAACCCTAAAATTATAAACCAAACTAAACCTTAAAACCCTAAACCCTAAACCATAAATTAAAACCTAAACCTAAACCTAAAACTAAATAAACTAAAAACCTAAACCTAAATAAACTAAAATCAAAACCTAGAACTAAACCTAATTAAACCTAAACAAATAAACTAAAAAATAAACCAAAACAAAAACCTAAACTAAATAAACCTAAACCAAAAATATAAATAAAAACCTAAACATAAACCTAAACCTAAAAACTAAAAAAAAACTTAAACATAAACCTAAACCTAAACATAAACCTAAACTAAACTAAATAAAGAAAAATAAAATTACAAACCTAAACCTAAATAAATAAACTAAATAAAAAATAAAACTAAATTAAATTAATAAATTAAATAAAACCTATACCTAAACCTAAACCTAAACTAAACCAAAAATAAACCTAAACCTAAAACTAAATCTAAACCTAAACCTAAATCCTAAACCTAAACCTAAACCTAAACTAAATTAAAAAACTAAAAACCTAAACTTAAAAAACTTAAACCTAAACTAAACTTAATAAACCTAAATATTAACCTAAAAATAAACCTAAAACCTAAACCTAAACTCAATAAATAAAATCAATAAATAATAAACCTAAACCTAAACCTAAACCTAAAATCTAAACCTAAACCTAAACCTAAACCTTAACCTACATAAACCTAAACCCAAAAATCTAAACCTAAACTAAGATAAACTAAATTAAAAACCTAAACCTAAATAATTAAAATAAAATCTAAACCAAAACCTAAACCTAAACCTAAACTAAACCTAAATTCATAAACCTAAACCTAAACCTAAACTAAAAATAAATAAAATATACCAAAAAAAATATAAACATAAACTAAAATTAAAATAAATTATAAAATAAAACCTAATCCTAAACTTAAACCTAAAACTAAACCAAAACACCTAAACCTAAACATAAACTAAATTAAACTAAATAAAATAAATAAAACCTAAACCTAAACCTAAATAAATAAAACTAAAACTAAACCTAAATATAATAATAAAACCTAAATGTAAACTAAATAAACAAAAAAATAAAAAAAATAAACCTAAACCTAAACTAAATAAAAATAAATAAACCTAAACTAAACCTAAAAACCTAAACCTAAACCTAAAAATCCTAAACCTAACTATAAAATACAACCTAAACCTAAACCTAAAACTAAACCCAATCCTAAACCTATAACTAAACCTAGATAAACCTAAAACCTAAACCTAAATAAACCTAAACCTAAACATAAACCTAAAATAAAAAAATAAAAATAAAACATAAATTTAATAAAATTAAAAAAACCTACAACCCTAAACCTAATCTAAAACCTAAACCCAAAAACTTAAGCCTAAACCTTAACTAAACAAAATAAACCTAAATAAATAAAACCTAAACAAAAAAACCTAAACAAAGTAAACCTAAACCTAAACCCTAAAACCCTCAACCCTAAACCTTAAACCTTAATCCCTAAATCCTAAACCCTAAAAACTTAAAAATCTAAACCCTAAACTAAACCATAAACCCTAAACTAAACCCTAAACCTAAACCTTAACCCTAAATCATAAAACCCTAAACCTAAAACCCTAAACACTAAACACTATACCTAAAACCTAAACCTAAACCCTAAACCCTAAATTTAAAACCTACAACCTAAACCTTAAACCTAAACCCAAAACCCTATATCCTAAACCCTAAACCCTAAGCCCTAAACCCTAAACCCTAAAAACCCTAAAAATAAACTAAATAAAACTTAAAAATAAAATAATTAAGAAAACCTAAACCTAGATAAAATAAAATAAATAAAATAAAATAAAAACTTCAAATAAAACATAAATCTAAACCTAAACCTAAACCTAAATAAATAAATAAAATAAAATAGGCAAAACTAAAATAAATAAATAAATATAATAAAACATAAACCTAAAACCCAACCCAAAAACCCTAAATCCTAAGCCCTAAATCCTAAACCCTAACACTAAACCTAAAACCCAATCCCTAAACCAAAACCTAAAGTAACTAAATAAATTAAAAAGTAAACTTAAACCCTAATGCATAATAAACCAAAACCTAAATCTAAACCCTAAGAATGGGCGAACTGACAAGAACATCATCACAACCAAGCTTAATCTCGGTGGAGGCCGTGGTTATCAAAGGTTTGGTGGGGGATCTAAGGGTGCTGGTGGACATGGATGTAGTGGTCAGAGTAATGGTGGTTATGGAGGTGGGAGGAACGACGGAGGTTATAGCCTTGGTGGTGGTAGAGGAAGAAATCAAAGATATTATGGTGGATCTCGCTACTCGGGAAGCTGGGGTGGTTCCAATGTGAACTTTAGAATTTGAAGAAAAGCTCATCTGATCGGCTACTTATGGAACTGTGTCTTTACAGTAGAGATAATTCTAGTTATCTATAGTTTTTGATTTGCTCTATGCGTGCTCATTTTTTATCTATGTCGTCACTAGTGTCTTAAAAAACTTGGTGTGTTACTTGGTTGATGAAAGCAAAAAAGAAGAAATGTTGAATCTGAATTTGTTCTCTATTAAAAAAATAAAAAACCCTAAACCTTAAACTAAAACCTGAACCATAAACCTAAAACCTAAACCCTAAATCGTAAACCTTAAAAACCTTAAAGCCTAAACCCCAAACCCTAAACCATAAAACACAAAGCCATAATCCCTAAATGCAAAAACCTAAACCCTAAACCCTAAACCTTAAAAGCCCTAAACTCTAAACCCCAAACCCTAAACTATAAAACACTAAACCATAAATCCTAAATTCTAAAACCAAAACCCTAAACCCTAAACACTAAACCATAAACCATAAACCATAAACTTTAAACCCCAAACCATAAACCCTAAACCCTAAACCCTAAAAAGCTAAAAATCTAAACCTAAAAAAAAATAAAATAAAAACTAAACTAAAATAAAATAAATAAAAAGCCTAAACTAAACTAAATAATAAAAAACTTAAATTACATAAAAATTAAACCTAAAATTAAAATAAACCTAAGCTAAATAAAATGAAAACTAAAAAAAAATCTAAATAAAAATGAAAATAAAAATAAACCTACATAAAACTAAAAAAATAAAATAAACTAAAATAAATAAAAAATAAACTAAATTAAACTAAACCTATTAGTTTACTTAATTTTTTAAAAAATAAAATTATAAAAAATAAAAAATAAAAAAACCCTAACCCTAAACCTACAACACTAAACACTAAAACCTAAACCCTAAAACTCTAAACCATAAACCAAAAAACCTAAAACTTACAACCCTAAACCCCAAACCCTAAACACTAAACCTTAAACCTTAAACACAAAAAAAAAAAAACCTAAACTAAATAAAACCTAAAATAAAATAAATACATAAATAACCTAAACCTAAATATAAATAAAAAAACAAAAATAATAAAAAAACTAAACTAAAACCTAAATATAAATCTAAAAAAATAAAATAATATAAAAATTGAAAACTAAACTAGATGAAAATAAATAAAACCTAAACTAAGCTAAAAAAAATTAATCCTAAAATAAAATCCTAAAATAAAAATAAAAACAAAACATAAATAAAAATAAAATAAACCTAAAATAAAATAGAATAAAACCTAAAATAAATAAAATAAAATAAACCTAAACCTAAATTGAAATAAACTAAAATAAAATAAATAAAATCTAAACCTAAAATAAATGAAGCATTCCTAAACTAAAATATAATAAACTAAAAAAACCTAAACCTAAACTAAAAATAAAACCAAAAAATAAACCTAAAATAAAAACTTAAACTTAAACCTAAAAAATGAAATAAAACCTAAACCTAAAAATAAATTAAATAAATAAACTAAACTAAAATAAATAAACTAAACTAAGTAAAATAAAAATAAACCCAAGAAAAAAATAAAATAAAATAAAAACCTAAGCTAAACAAAAAAATAAAATAAAGTTAAGAATAAAAAACTAAATAAAATAAAAACTAAACATAAAATAAAAATAAAATAAACATAAAATAAACCTAAAATAAAATAAAATAAAATTAGATAAAATGTAAACTTAAAAATAAACCTAAAATGAAACCTAAAAAACAAACCTAATGCTAAATAAAATAAATAAAATAAAATAAAATAAAAACCTAAACTAAACCTAAGCCTAAACTTAAACCGAAAGCTAAAAATAAAATAGAATAAAAAATAAAACCTAAAATAAAATAAAATAAATAAAAACCTAAACTCTAAAAAGAAATAAACGTAAAAATAAAAGAATAAATAAAATAAAAAATAAACCTAAATAAAAATAATAAAAATAAAAAAAACTAAAATAAATAAAAAATAAACTAAATAAACCAAAACTATTGGTTTTCTTAACTTTTTTTTTAAAAAAACTCTAAACTATAAATCCTAAACCCTAAACCATAAACCTAACCTAAAGTAACCAATTAAATTAAAAAAATAATCCTAAACCCTAAAACCTAATAAACCTAAACCTAAACATAAACCACAAGAATGGGCAGAACTTTGATGGCAGGAACATCACCGTGAACCAGGCTCAGTCCAGATACGGCGGTGGAGGCGAAGGTGGGGGCGGCTATTATCGTATTGGTGGTGGGGGATCTAGAGGTGCTAGTGGATATGGAGGTAGTCATCGGAGCAGTGGTGGGGGTGTAGGGAGAGATCGGGGATATGATGGTGGATCCATACTCGAGGAAGGGGTGTGGGTCAATGGGAACTGGAGAAGTTGAAGAATAGCCGATTAGATATGTTGCTTTTGGAACTAAAAACCCAAAATCTTAAATTAAAACCTTAACCCTAAACCCAAAATGTAAATGCTAAACCCTAAACACTAAACCCTAAACCCTAAAACCTACAACCCTAAACCCTAAACCCTAAAACCTAAACACCTAAGCCTAAACTAAATAAAACTTAAAAATAAAATAAATAATAAAACTTAAACCTAAATAAAATGAAATAAACACCTAAACTAAAACCTAAACCTAAACCTAAAAACAAAATAAAATAAACTAATAATAATAAACTATAATAAAATAAATAAAAACCCAAACTAAACTAAAAAAAATAAGCCTAAGATTAAAAAACTGAAATAAAATAAAAACTAAATGTAAAATAAAAATAAAGTAAAATTAAAACCTAAACCTAAAAAATAAACCTTAAAATAAAACCTAAATCTTAAACTAAATAAAAAAAAAAAATAAATATAAAATAAATAATATAAAATAAACCTAAACCTAAACTAAAATACACTAAACTAAAATAAATAAAACCTAAACCTAAACCTAAACTAAATAAAATAAAATAAACTAAACTATAAATAAAACTAAAATAAACCTAAAATAAAACCTAAAACCTAAACCTAAAAAAATAAAATAAAAACCTAAACCTAAACCTAAAAATAAAAAATAAAACCTAAATCTAAATAGTAAAATAAAATTAAAACTCAAAAAAAAATTAAACCTAAACTTAAACCTGAACCTAAAAAATAAACTAAATTAAAAAACCCAAACTAAAATAAATAAACCTAAAATAAATAAACTAAATTAAATGAAAATAAAAAATAAAAAATAAAATAAAAATAAACTAAATAAAATAAATAAACCTAAACCTACAAGTTTACATATTTATTTATTTATTTTAAAAAACCATAAACCTTAAATCCTAAACCTTAAACCCTAATGCCTAACCTACAACCATAAACCCCAAACTAAACCCTAAACCCTTAACCCTAACTCTAAACCCTAAACTCTAAAGCATAAATCCAAAAACCTAAAACCTAAACCATAAACCTAAACCCTAAACCCTAAACCCTAAACCCTAAACAAACCCCAAACCTTAAATTTAAACATAAAGTAACTAAATAAATTAAAATAAACCAAAACCCTTAAACCTAATAAACCTAAACATGAACCCTAAGAATGGTATCTCCTTCTAGTGGAGGTCTAGATTATTTTGTTGGTACTACTGAGCTTTGGTTTCTCTCTGGTTTTGGTGGCTCTCTCCTCTTGTTGGTCTCCTGCTGTGTTGGTTTTAGGATGGCCTGGTGATTGGCAGGCTTTAGAGCTTGTTTGTTTGCCTTTTTCCCTAGCCTCCTTTTTTCTGTGAGGGTTTATTGGGTGGTGGTTGCTTGATGGTTGCTTGATGGTTGTGGTATTTTCTAGATTTTTGCTTCCATTTTTTGGCTATATGTTATCGTGATTATTGGTTGAGCCTGGACGTGGGCTTTATTTCTTTACGTGAGTTACTCTCTAGAGCTATTATCTCCCATTCCCCTTTCTTTTGGTTTCTTTTAAGTTTTTTTATGTTGTGTTCCTATTGGTTGGATGGCCCATTAGTTTATCATTTCTTTCTGCTATGGGATGAACTTGTATGTGGTGATGGCTATTTTTTTGCTCTGTTGTTATTTATGTTGATTCCTGCTACTATGGTTGGCTATAATTGTGTTGTTGGTTGGTGGATCTATAGAAATTTTTGTTTTTTACTTTCGGTCTTTATTTGTTTTAGGTGGCTTTGATGGTGGTTATTTCTTGGCTACTACCTTGTTTGGTTGGTTGCTTTGCTCTGGTTTGGCTGGATGTTTTGTTGGTTAGGTGCCTATTTAATCTTGATGATAGATAGTGGAACTTGGCTAGCTTTTGGCTATTAGCTGTTTGGTTTAATCGAGGAAAGTTGGCTATGATGGCTGGGATGTTTCCCCTATTATCTTTTTGGCTGGTAGCACCATATGTGATTGTAACCCTTCTTCTAAAGCTTGGATGCTCACATATCCTGTTGCCCCTTAAGATGATTGTGACTGAGCCTGAGCCTATCTAAGATTTTTATCATTTTATTTCTTTTGTGTACTTAGCTTGTCCTTATTTCTAAATGCTTATTTCTATCTTAAGTTCTTTCCACGTTTATGGCAAGTTTTGGGGTTGTAGGTGGTTTGTGCATCTCTCAAAAGATTTCAGGATATAGATTTCTTTGTCTGCCCTTCTTGGAATATTGTGTTGTTTCTTTCTTAGCTTTTGTCTTTTCTTTCTTTTGCTTTGGTTTTCTTGTAATAGGTAGGGGAGAGATAGGGAATATGATGGTGGATCACGCTACTCGAAAGTCCTGGGTGGTTTTGATGGGAATTGGAGAAATTGAAAAAAGATCGATCTGATGTGCTGCCTATGGAACTGTGTCTTTATAGTAGAGACAGTTCTAGTTATCTAGGGTTTTGATTTGCCCTATGCATACTCATTTTTATTTATATGTCGTGTCTTAAAAAAATTTGGTGTGTTACTTGGTTGATGAATTCAAAGAAGATATGTTGAATCTTTGTTCTCGTTAAAAAAAACCAAAAAAAAACTTAACTAAAACCTAACCCTAACCCTAAAACCTAAACCATAAACCTAAACCCTAAACCCTAAACACTACACCCTAAACACCCTAAACCTAAATCCTAAACCCTAAACCCTAAACCCTAAAACCTAAAACCTAAACCTTAAACCTAAACCCTAAAATAAAAAAAAACCCACCCCAAACCTTACACCTAATAACCCTAAACTAACCCACAACCCTAAATAGCTAAAAAACCTAAACTGAACTAAATAAAACATAAAATAAAATAATAAAAAAATAACTTAAACCAAAATAAAATAAAAATAAAATAAATAAATACAAAATAAAACCTAAAACCTAAAGCCTAAAAATAAAATAAAATATAAAAACTAAACTAAAATAAATAAAAACCTAAACTAAACTAAAAACTAAAAAACTTAAATAAAATAAAGAACAAAACCTAAAACAAAAATAAAATAAACCTAAAATAAAATAAAAACAAAATAAAAACCTAAACCTAAAAAATAAACCTAAAAATAAATAAATAATAAAACCTAAATCCTAAACTAGGAAAGAAAACCTAAAATAAAATAAAAAAAAATAAAAACTAAAAAAATAAACTAAAATAAATGCAACTACACCTAAACCTAAAATAAACTAAACCCAAACTTAAACCTAAACTAAATAAATTAAAATAAACTAAAATAAACCTAAACCTAAACTAAAAATAAAACATATAAATAAATCTAAAATAAAAACATAAAACCTAAACATAAAAAATAAAATAAAAACCTAAAACTAAACCTAAAAATAAAAAACAAAACCAAAACCTAAAAATAATATGATAATAAAACTATAAAATATAATTCTAAACCTAAACCTAAAAAATAAACTAAAATAAAAATCCTAAACTAAAATAATAAACTAAACTAAATAAAAATAAAAATAAACCTAAAGAAAATAAAATAAAATAAACTAAAAGAAATATTAAACTAAATAAATAAACCTATTTTTGCATAATTTAAAAAATAATAAAATAATGAAAAAAACCTGACTTAAACCTCTAAACCCTCCCCTAAACCCTGCTAAACATAAATCATAAAACCTAAACCTAAACCCTAAATCCTAAACCCAAAACCTCTATTAAAAAACCATCCCACCACCCTTAAACCCACCCTAAACTCCACTAAACCCCTAAACTAAACTAAACCCACCTCCACTAAACCATAAACCACTGACCTAAACCCTAAACCTAAACCTAAACCTAAACCTAAATAAAAAATAAAATAAAATAAATAAACTAAAACTTAAACTTAAACTAAACTAAACCTAAACCTAAAATTAAAATAAAATGAAAAAAACTAAATTAAAATAAAATAAATAAAACCTAAAGTTTTAAAAACTTAAATAAAATAAAACTAAACTTAAAATAAAATAAATAAACTTGGATAAAAAATAAAACTAAACAAAACCTAAACCTAAAAAAAACCTAAAATAAATAAAAAACATAAACCCTAAATTAAAAAACCTAAAATAAAAATAAAATAAACAAAAATAAATCTAAACCTAAACTAAAATAAACTAAACTAAAATAAATAAAACTTAAATCTAAACCTAAAATAAACTAAACTTAAACCTACTCCTAAACTAAATAAAATAAAATAAATTTAAATTAAACTAAACTTAAACTTAAAAATAAAACCTAAAAATAGACATAAAATAACAACCTAAAACCTAAACCTAAACCTAATAATAAAATTTAAAACATAAACCATTAAAATAAAGCAGAAAAAAAAAGCTAAACTAAAAAATAAACCTAAACCTAAAAAAACTAAAAAAAACCTAAACTAAAATAATAAACCTAATATAAATAAACAAAATAAAATAAAATAAAAATAAAACCTAAATAAAAATAAAATATAAAATAAACTTAAATAAATAGAAAATAAACTAAATAAACCTAAACCTACTGGTTTGCTTTTATTTTTTTTAAACCCTAAACCTAAATAATAAAAGCCACACCCAAAATCCTAAACACTAAACCTAAACTCTACCCTAAACCCTAGGCCTTAGCTCTAAACCCCCACCTGAACCCTGACAACAAACCTAAACCCTATAAACCATAATCTTGAACAAACCTAAACCTAAACATTAAAATCTTTAACACCAGACCAAAACTCCTACCCTCCTAAACCTAAAACTGACCTAAACCTAAATGACCCCTGGGACCTGACCAAATAAACCTAAACCCTAAACTAAAACTGACCCTAACTCAACCTGACCTAAACCACAAACCCTAAACCAACCCTAAACCCTAAACCCTAAAACCTAAAAACTAAATGCTAAACCCTAAACCTTAAACCCTATCCATAAACCTTAAACCTTCAAAAAATAAACCCTAAACCCTAAAACCTAAACACTAAATGTTAAACCCTAAAACTTAAACCCTATCCCTAAACCTTAAAAGAATAAACCCTAAAACTTTAAACCCTAAACCTAAACCCTACCCTAAACCCACAAACTCTAAACCTAAACCTAATGTAACTAAATAAATTAAAAAGAAACATAAACCCCTAAACCTAAACCTAAACCTAAACCTTAAGAATGGGCAAAACCTTGACAGTAGGAACATCCCCATCAACTAGGCTCAGTCTAGAACTGGTTGTGGAGGTGAAGGAATAAACAATAATTATCACAGTGGTGGTGGGGATCAGTTGGTGGATATGGAGGTGGTGGTCGGTAGTGGTGGTTATCGAGGCAGGAGGAGTGATGAAGCTTACAGTCATGATGGTTGTGAAGGGAGAGATGGAGGATATGATGGTGGATCCCATTAATCAAGAGGCTGGGGTGGTTCGATGGGCTGAGAAAGCGGAGAATGGTGATATGATCTGGCCGCTATCACCTTTCTGATAGAAAGGGTTCTAGTTATCTAGGGTTTTTGATTTGCTCTATGCATGCTCATGTTTTATCTATGTTATCACTTGTGTCATAGAAAACTTATGGTGTTACTTGGTTGATGAAATTTAAAAAGAAATATTTAATTTGAATTTGTTCTCTTTTAAAAAAAATAACCAAAAACCCTAAACCCTAAACCAAAACCTAAACCTTAAACTTAAAACCTAAACCCTAAACTTGAAACCTTAAACCCTAAAAAACCCAAACCCTAAACCCTAAACCCTAAACCATAAACTTTAAACCCTAAACTCGAGAACCTTAAACCCGAAATCATAAACCCTAAACCCTAACCTCCAAAACCCTAAAAGCTAAAAATGTAAACCTAAACTAAATAGAAACTAAAAATTAAATAAATAAAAAAACCTAAACCAGAATAAAAAATAAATAAATAAAATAAAATAAAATAAAAACCTAATATAAAACCTAAACCAAAAAAGAAAATTAAATAAAAAAATGAAAACATAACTAAAATAAAATAAACAAAACCTAAACTAAACTAAAAATAAAAACCTAAGTAAAATAAAATATACCAAAAAAATAAAATAAAAAAATAAAACTAAATAAACACATAAACCTAGAAAATAAACCTAAAATTAATAGAAAAATTAAACTTAAACCCTAAACTAAAAAAACATAAACCTTTAATAAAATAATAAACTAAACCTAAACTAAAATAAATAAACTAAAATAAATAAATTTAAATCAAATAAACTAAACCTAAACCTAAACCTAAACTAAATAAAAGAAAATAAACTAAAATAAACCTAACCCTAAGGTAAAAAATAAAACCTAAAATGAACCTAAAATCTCAACTTAAAAAAATAAAATACTATACTAAACCTAAAAATAAAATAAAATAAAACTAAACTAAAAAATAAACTAAACCAACCTAAACCTAAAAAATAATCTAAAATAAATAAACTTAAAATAAATAAATTAAACTAAATAAAAGTAAAATTGAACCTAAATAAAATAAAATAAAACTAAAATAAATAAAATAAACTAAATAAACTTAAACTACTGGGTTTGCTTAATTAAAATAAATAAATAACCAGACCCTAAACCCTAAATCCTAAACCCTAAACTCTAAACTCAACCCAAACCCTAAACCCTAAACTCAAACCCTAAACCCTAAACCCTAAACCTAACCCCAACAAACAAACCCTAAACAACACAAGGTAACTAAATCCTAAACCCTAAATCATGAAAACCCAAAACCCACAGGCATAAACACTAAACCTTGACAAACCCTAAAACCTAAACCCCAAAGCTAAAACACTAAACTGAGCCCAAAGCCTAAAACACTAAAACCACCCCTAAACCTCCCAACCACCCCAACCTTCTAAACCTAACCCTAAATCATAAACCCTAAACCTAAACCCCCAAACCCCAACCTAAAAACCCTAAACCCTAAATTATAATCCCTAAACCTAAACCAAAAGAAACTAAATAAATAAAAATAAACCTAAACCCTAAAACCTAAACTTAAGGCTAAACCTTAATAATGGGAAAAACTTTGATGGCAGGAACATGAGCATCAACTAGGCTCAGTATAGATCTAGTTGTGGAGGCAAAGATGGAGGTGATGGTTATCATAGTGGTGGTGGGGGATCTGGAGTTGCTGGTGGATATGGAGGTGGTGGTCGGAGTAGTGGTGGTTATGGAGTTGGGAGGAATGATGAAGGTTACATCCGTGGTGGCGGAGGGATAGATCAGGGATATGATGGAAAATCCCGCTACTCAAGAGGCGGTGGTTGTTCTGATAGGAACTACAGAAACAAAATATTGGCCGATCTGATCTACTGCTTATGGAACTGTGTCTTTATAGTAGAGACAATTATAGTTATCTAGGCTTTTTGATTTGCTTTATGCATGCTCATTTTTTATCTATATCATCGCTTGTGTCTTAGAATATTTGGTGCACTATTTGGTTGGTGAAATCAAAAGAAGAAATGTTGAATATAAATTTATTCTTTATTAAAAAAAACCTTAAACCTTAAACCCTAAAGTAAAACCTAAAAACTAAACCTAAAACCTACACCTAAACACTAAACCTAAAACCATAAACTAAAACACTAAACCCTAAACCTAAAAACCCTAAACCTTAAACCAAAATAAACCCTAAACTCTCACTAAACCCAAATATAACCTAAACCCTAAACCTAAACCCTGAGCCCTATACTAAACTCCAAAAACCATAAAGTTTAATCCACCTTAAACCTAAAATATGACCTAAATATACACCTAAACCCTAAACTAGGCCAAACCTAAACAAACTGGACCTAAACTAAAATTGTGCCCCAAATAACCTATGGCCCTTAAACCCTAAACTGAACTGAGCCTGGGCCACACTGCTAAACCTAAACTAAACCTACTAAACTAAACCTAAATCTGAGCTAAAACTCCTAAGTCATAGTGTGACCCACATGAGCTAAACCCCACTGGGCTGACCTAAACTGAGCCCTAAATCTGAGCTAAACTCACTGAGGCTGACCTACTAAACTTAAAACTAAACTAAACCTGAAGGCTGAGCCTAAATCTAAACTGGGCTTTACTAACCCACTAAACTGGGCCACTACCTAAAGCCCCTGAAATCTACTTAATGACTAAACTAAAGGCCAAACTTGGGCCTGGGCCCTGGGCTCTTAAACCTACCTAAACTGGGCCCTAAATCCTGGGCCCTAACTGCTGAGCTAACTGAGCCTAAAACTAAATCCTTAAACATAGGCCCTTAAATCCTAAATTTACTACCTGATAAACCTCTTAAACCTGGGCTCTAAACTTAAACCTGAGCCTCCTAAACTGACTAAAACCAGGCAAACTTCTAAACAAACCTAAACTAACCACTAAACCTAAACTAAATAAACCTAAACTTACTAAACCTAAATCTCTAAACTAACCCTTAATCTAAAACCTAAACCACAAACCATAATACTATAAACTCTAAACCTAATCCTAAAACTGAAAACCTAAACCTAAAACTAAATCAAACCTAAACTAAACTAAACCTAAACCTAAACTAAAATAAACAAACTATTACGAGCCCTCATACTCTTTTTCCATTTCCCCTCACATTTTTAGCTTTATGGTCACTGCTTGCTAGCTATTTTGCTCGATTCTCACTGTATTCCTTCTTGAATTGAATACTGTTGGCCTATTTCATGTCTTCATTGGAGTGACACCATGGCTTGGTGTCTTCCTTGATGATTCCTTAGGGAAAACTGAAGGATCCTATGGATCCTACTAGGGCATCAACTAACTTTTCTCTGACTACTTTGGAATCATTCAAAGATGTTCCAGTTTGGATTTCTCTCCCCAATATGCAAATTCATTTTGTTAACCATCAATTACTTTTTACTGTGGGTGCTTTACTTGGTCAGTCATTGCAAATTTATCAGGCAATGACTATGAAATCTCATCCTTCAGTGGCTAGAATCTTTGTTTAATTAGACATTACCAAGAAACACCACAAAGAAATCTGTTTGTGATCTAAAAATTATGGTTATATGCAAATAATTGAATTGGAAAATTTCCCTATCTTTTGTTCTCACTGTAAAATCCATTGGCATGATAATTCTGAATGCTTCATTCTTCATCCTTACTTAAAAAAGAAAATCCCTATTAAGGAAACTTCTATTCCTAACAATAGGCAAATCACTGTTAAATATCAAAAAACTACTTCAGAAAAAAAGGAATTTTTTAATGTTCCTAATAAGCCTATTTTACCTCTTACTTCTTCTGTGCAATTGAAGGCTTCTAATGTGAACAATAATAGTTTTTCTAAACTTTTGGATGGCGATTATGTTTCCTCTAATTCAATCCCTGCATCCTTGCGGCTTTGATTGATGAAAATGAAGCTTTGATTGAGAATATAAATGAGGGTATTAATGTTATGCATCATTCAAATTCAATGCAGAATATGGCTTTAATACCTCATGATAATCAAGTTGAAAAGAAAAATTCTATTTTCTAGATTTAGGATGATTTAAAGTCTCATCTTGATTTGGCTTTGTCTAATAATTTGGACCATGAAGAGGAAGGGCTTGGTGTTCACACTTGCCTCTAAATAAATATGTTTCTGCTCCCTCTCTTATTATTCTTGATGATCATTTGGCTTTAATAAATTCTAATGTCTTGGAAGAAGGAGAACTCATTTCTAATCATGCAGTTTCTCCTAAATCTATGACTAATGTTGTTAAATCCTTCTTAGATGATGATTATATGGCAAAAGAAATGGTTTCCAAACTTATCATGCTAAAAAAAGAAAAAATGTTAAAAATTTCCCTCCTAAACTGCTACAAAACACTAGATCACTACAACCTCTCTCTCTCTTAATTAACCTTTTCTTAACCCCTTTTTATTTTTTTATGTTTAATTTTATTATTTGGAATGTTAGAGGGATTGATACCCTCTCTATTCCTAATTGTAATAGAAATCTTTATCGTATACATAATATTTCTTTAATTATTTTTTCTGGAGCCTCTTATTCATGCTAACAAAATTAACCATGTTGCTAAAATGATCGATTTCAATAAATTTTTCCCTAATGTCAGTAATAAGATTTGGTGTTTTTGGAATAACTTTATAGAGGTTTCTATTCTTGATGATTTTCAACAAGTTGTCAATGCTCAAATCTCTTATGGTGATCATTGTGTTTTGGGCTTAGATCTAGTAGAAATCTTCTTTGGGATAATTTGAGGAATTTTACTACAATTGTCAATAAACCTTGGTTTGTTGGTGGTGATTTCAACACTATTTTATTCACTTCTGAACAAAGTGGTGATTGCTCTCCTAATATTCATTCCATGGAAGAATTTTCTAATATGATCCTTGATTATAATTTGATTGATATTGGTTTTAAAGGTTTAATTATACGGAAATTTGACAAAGGTTGGATCAGTTCCTTTAGTACTCATTCAATTACTCAATGACATATTACTTCTATCGATCATTTAAGTAGAACCTTGTCTGATAATGCTCCTCTTTTGGTTTCTATTCAAGATAATTTTAATAGATTAAAAAATTTCTCTCCTTTTAGATTTCAGAACATGTGGATTCAACATACTAATTTTTTTAATGTTGTGGCTAACAATTGGAAAGCTCCTTTATATCCTGATAATTTGATTATGGTGATGAATAGACTTTGGTTTAAGCTTAAAATGGATAAGCAAAATTTGGGTTGATGGAACAAGCATTATTTTAAAACCTTTTCCTAATATCAAAGATATGGAAAAAATGGTTTGTGATCGAGGTCTCTATTATGTCATCCTTCTAAGATTAAGGACTTGGAGGTAAAAGATAAACTTATTAATTTTCAAAACATGGAAGAGACTTATCATCAAAAGCTGCTAGTAAACATATTGTGGATGGTGATAGGAACACTAGGTATTTCCATGCTTTAGTTAATAAAAGAGATATTTAAATAGTATTCAAAAAAAAAGTGACAATGGAGAATGGATTATGGAGAATAATGGTATTAAGAATTTTATTAAATACTTTAGAAATATGCTTAATAAGAGTTGCTCTTATGAAGTTATTTCTAAATCACATGATTCCTTCTATTATTACCAATGATGACAATGATTTGCTTACTATTATGCCTAATGAAGTTAAAATGTTTAATGTTCTTAATAGCATGAACATAGATTACGTTGTTGGTTGAGGGTTTCACTACTCAATTTTTCAAAATTGTTGGTTTATTATTAAAAGTGATTTGATTGAAGTTGGGGTTGATTTTTTTTAATGGTAATTCTTTGGAGTGATTTTAGACTTATTAGTATTTGCACCTTCTTCAATAAGCTGATTTCCAAAATTCTTGCCAACATGCTTAGTCCTTTACTTCATAAGATTATCTCTCTCAACCAAACTGGTTTTATTAGAGGTAGATCTATTTCTGATAACATTTTACTTGCACATGAATTAATTCATGACTTAGATGCTAAGACTAGAGGTGGAAACTTTCTTTTCAAATTAGATATTACCAAAGCTTTTGATAATATCTCTTGTGATTTCATTTTCCATATTCTTAATTTATTTGGGTTTTCTTATAAATTTACTTTTCTTATTAATAATTGTATTAATAATGTCTAGTTTTCTATTTTTCTTAATGGGAAGTTTTGGGATTCTTTCCTTATTCCCATGGCTTAAGATAAGTGGATTCTTTATCTCTTACTTTATTTATTATTGTTGTTGAGTACTTATCTAGGAGTATCAATGAGTTATTTTTAAACAATCCTAGTATGTACTATAGAACTCTTGGTGGTCTTTTGTTTCCCTTAAGCTTTGTAGATGAATTCATTATTTTTTGCAATGCTTATATTCAACATATCAAGAACCTCAGATTTTTTTAAATAAATATGGTAGAGAAAGTGGTCATTCTATCAATGATAACAAAAGATATTTTATTATCTCTTCAAGTATCTATAATAATAAAATCAATCAAATCTAGCATATCACTAATTTTAAACACACTTACATCTTAAGTACTTGCATGTTCCTCTAAATGTTCAAAATGATATCATCTTTTTGATGAGTTAATTCTAAAAAATTTAAATAATAATTTTTATTAGGAATTTCATTTACATTCATTTGGTGGTAGGCCACTATTCTTAAAAGCACTCTCAATTATATGCCCTTTTAGTTGATTCAAACTATTATTCCCACTAATTCTACTCTTATTAAAATTGCTTGTTTAATAATTTTTTTGGGGATCCAATAATTCTATTAAAAGAATGCATTGGACATCCTAGCATAAATGTTGTGGTCCTTTGGGTGAAGGTGGTCTTGTGCGCCTTCTCTCATATATAGTGGAATTTTAGAAAGAATGATAGCCTTTAGGCTAATTTTATGATGGAAAATATTGCTAAGGTAAACACCCTCTTATCTATGCTTATAAAGTTGTTGATTCTCTAGTTTGGAAAAGTCTTTGCTCCATTAAATGGGTTGTTGAATCCTTAATATCTTAGGGTATTCACTCGTTTGGCAAGACAATTGGATTAGAAATGGCTCTATTGACTCCCTTTATCTATACACTCCCGCTACTATCAAAGTTAACTCTTTTAGGCTTAATAACAATAAGAATGAAAACAAACTTGAGAACTACATTCTATTTCTATTTTTGACAAGTTCGCAACATCTATCTTTCTAATAAACTGATCAAATTCTTTTCAAGCTCTCTTACAATGATTTCATTCTTAAAGAGGTTTGGAATTTTATTAAAAAAAAACACCTCTAATGTTTTCATTAAACTATGGAACAATATCATTCCCATTTCTTATGTTGTTTTAGCTTGGAGGATTTTTAATAACTTCATTCTTGTAGATTCATTGCTCTGGATTAAAGGGTTTTATTTACCTTCCAAGTGCTATTGTTGCTTTCATATTGAAAATGTTAATCATGTTTGTGTCAATGTTGTTATTGCTTCCAAACCTTGGATATGGTATGATGATTTATTTAACACTAATTATTTTCATGGCTCTCTTTAGTTACATCAACTTCTTGAAGTTTGTTTCCATAAAACTATGCAAGGTCATATGAATGTTTTAATTGCTATTACCCTTATTTCGTTCATTTGGATGGATAGAAATGATGCTAAATATCAAGGCATCCCTATGAACCATAGAAGGATCCTTGCTAGAACTAAGGAAAAAAATCCATGCCCTTTTTAATAATTTAAGTAATCTTCATTTTAGAGGTTATAAATTTGTGGCTAAAAAATTGGGTATGATTTGCATGATGACCCTTCCTACAAGAGTATTAGGATTATACATTGGATTAAGCCTAAAGAAAATTTTATAAAGATTCTGTTTCCTCAAACAAATATGGTTGTGGTGGAATTCTTGATTCTAAAGGTACTGTCATTTGCTTTTGTCTACCCCCTCAAAGCTTGTTCTATTATTTATGCTGAGCTCATGGTTGTTAATAAAGCTATTGATATTTGTTTTAAAAAAGGCCTTTTAAATATTTGGATTGAAGTTGATGCTCTTCTTTTACTTGATATGCTCAATACTAATAAAATGGGGAATGTTAACTTATTTTATCTCCTTAATCACACTAAAAAGCATCTTTCTCACGTTTGCTGCAAAATTTCTCACATTCTTTGTGAAGGTAATGCTTTTGTTGATTTCTTAGCTAATTTGGGATCTAAATTAAATGAGCTCACTTTATTTTATAACCTTAGCTTACTTAAGCATCTAGATGGTCTGCTCAATCTGGATAATACTGGACTTCCTTACCTCAGATTTTAACTTTCAGCTATTTTGTTTATCATATTGCTATGGTGGTTTTATTCAGTCTATTTTTTCATTGTTTTTTGTCATTCCCTCACCAGGAATTGGTTTTTGCTATTTTTCTTTAGGGTCTTGGTTAATCTCACTTTATATGAAAGCTACCTTGTTGGTTTTAGTTTATTTCTAAACTTAAATCCCCATCCTCTTTACCTCATTGTATACTTGACTGACCCTTATTTGGGTCATAGTGGTGTTATTTTTAATTAGTTTTCCTATCCTCTGAGACTGGTGGCTTTATTTTTGTGGCTCATGCTATGCTTCTTTTGTCACACAGCTAGTAATATTTTAGCAGTCTCCTGCTAGGTTATGGTTGTGCCTGATTTTGGCCTACCTTTATACTAATTGATGTTGCATTTGCCTCTTATTTTTGTTGGCTATTACTTTATTTGAATTGGATTTCTAGCTACTATGGTTGGTTCTACTAGATGCTGCTACTTGCTTCCCATCTAACTGACTGTTTTGCATGGACATTTTTTCATGGCTGCTTTGTCTCTTCTAGTTTGGCATAATTTTGGGCTTTTGGTGGTTGTTGTTCTCCTTTCTTGGTTTCTCTTGGGGCTTCTGGTTGGTTTTTCCCTCTACCTTGAGGATTGGACGTAGCATTTTTTAGTTGTTGCCTTCCACTTTTCGCTTTTATGGTGACTCTCTGCTCTATAGGATTTGGAAGGGGCTTTATTTGCCTCTAGCCTTGTTCCTTTCCACAATGATTTGTTGCTTGTGGTTGGATGGTTCTCCTTGACCTTTTCTACCTTGGTTTTTTGTCTAGCTGAGTGACTACCAATTTTGTTTCTTAGTTCTTTTGGAAATCTCCAGGTGGGTTGTGGTTATGCATGCTGTTGTTCTTTTCCTTTATTTTATGCTCTATTTTAGGTTAACCTCTTATTTTGGCTGGCTGCTCCCTTTACTAAATTGGAACTTATGTTGTTGTGGTTGGTTGTTGGGTGGCAGCTATTGGTCTCTTCAGGATTTGGTTTGTTTTGGTGTTTTCAATTCTTTTTGGTTATTTTCCTAGTTTGGGTTGGTGTTTTCTTTTTATTGGTTGTTTTCTCTATTGATAGGTATGAGGACAACTTTGTGGTTCTTTTTTTAATCCAGACCTAGGTTTCTGTTTACTATAGGAGATGGTTGTCGCTATTTTTTATCTATGCATATTGGTTTACTAGCAGCTGCTCCTCTGACTAGATTGGTCTGGTGTTTGCTGAAGGTTGGTTGTGGCTCTCTCTATCTTGGTGTTTTGATGGTAATTTTTGGATACCCTCTTGGTCTCCTTATGGGTTTCTCTCTGGTGCTGATTATCTTCTATTATTTTGCTATTTTGGTGGAGGTTTTGCCCTTGGATTTGGATTGCTAGTGCTCTAGAAATAGTCATGGGTTGTTGTTATGCCTTTGGGATGGTTTTGCTGGGTTGTGTTTTACCCCTATTCATGCTGACTGCTCCTTTTTTGTGTTTCTCTTCCTTTTGGTGGTAGCTTTGGTGGAGTTACTGCTTGGTTTTTTTAGCTTGGCACTGATCCTACTGTAACTTTTGGGTTGTTGGCTTTATGTGATTGGTCTATTGCGGGTTTTGGTTGGTGGGTTGGCTGCTGGCTGGCTATTTTCTCTGCTTATTTGGTGCAGGACCGGGATCACTATGGACTATTTTGCCTTAGATGGTTTGCTTATATTAGGTATGCTGGCTATGTTGGCCTTGATGTTTACTCATATCTTCTCTCTGGTTGGTAGCATTACATATGATTGTAACCCTTCTCAGGAAGTTTGGATGCTCATATGTATTATTGCTACTTGAGATGATCTTAACTGAGCCCAAGCCTTCTCTTTCACAGTTCTCTCTAAATTATTTACCTTATCCTTTTCCCTTGAGCTATGATTATTGCCTTTGTAGTGTTTTGATGAATTCTTTTGCAGGTTGGAACTTTATAAATGGAATGAGCTTTACTCAGTCAACTCAAGTGTTGTTGCTATGTATCTTGCTTATCTTGCTTTCTCAAAGGCATCAAGAGCTGCTTCTAACTAGTCCTTTTACTACTTTCATGAGCTGTATTGGTCTTATTTTGTGGCTTTTTCTCATATGCTTTTTGGCAATTGTATTTGTTTTGTTTCTTTTTCTTTTCTATTGTACTTAGATGGTGTTTTAGCTCTTTAGGTTTCTTATAGTTCTAAGAGCAGTAGAACTTTGAGCTTTACCCCTATTAAGGACATTGTATCTTTTCCTTTTATGGTAATAAAATCCTAACTTTTCCCAAAAAAAACCCTAAACCCTAAAACCTTAAAACCCTAAACCATAAACCCTAAACCCTAAACTCTAAAAACCTAAAAACCTAAACCTAAAGTAAATAAAACCTAAAAATAAAATAAATAAAAAACCTAAACCTAAATAAAATAAAAAACCATAAAAACCTAAACCTAAAGTAAATAAAACCTAAAAATAAAATAAATAAGAAAGCCAAAACCTAAATAAAATAATAAAATTAAATAAAATAAAAACCTAAATTATAACCAAGAACCTGAACCTCAAAATAAAATAAAATAAATAAATAAAAATAAACTTAAATTAAATAAATAAAAACCTAAATTAAATAAAAATTAATATAAACCATAGAATAAAAAAGATGAATAAAATAAAAACTAAATGTAAAATAAAAGTAAAATAAACTTAAAGCAAAATAAAATAAAAATTAAATAAAAACCTAAACCTAAAAATAAACCTAAAAATAAAACTTAAAAATAGATAAAAAAAATAAAACCCAAACCTAAAACTAAAAATAAGAACTGAACCTAAAATAAAAATAAAATAAATAAAATAAAATAAATAAAACCTAAACCTAAACCTAAACTAGAATAAATAAAACCTAAACTTAAACCTAAACTAAAAAAATAAAATGAACTAAAAATAAACCTAAACTAAACTAAAAAATAAAACCTAAAAATAAACCAAAAATAAAAGCCTAACACATAAACCTAAACTAAACTAAATAAACTAAACCTAAAATAAATAAAAAAAAAATAAAAAATAAATAAAACCTAAACCTATAAATAAAATAAAATAAAATAAAATAAATATAAATATACTAAAAAATAAAATAAATAAAAATAAAAAAAAATAAAAAAAATAAAATAAAAACTAAATAAATCTAAAAATAAAATAAACTTATAAAAAAAAATAAAATAAAAAAATAAAACTAAAAAATAAATAAAACCTAAACCTAAAAAAACCTAAAATAAATAATAAAATAAATAAATAAACATAAAATAAATACCAAATAAAATAAAAAAATAAACTAAATAAAATAAAATAAAATAAACCTTAATAAATAACTAAATAAAACCTAAACTTATAAATAAAAAAAAAATAAATAAACCTAAACCAAAAAAATAAATAAAAAACTAAAATAAAATAAAAATAAACTAAACCTAAAAAATAAATAAAAAAAAACCTAAATAAACTAAAATAAAAATAAAGTAAATAAATAAAAAAAATTTAAAATAAATAAACCTAAATCATAAAATAATAATAAACCCAACTAACCCAAAACTATAACCACAAACCACAAAATAAAAAACTAAATCATCTAAACCTAAACTAAAACCAAAATCCTAAATTAAACCACTGACCCTACCACTGATAACCCAAAATAAACCATAAAACCAAAACTAAACTTAGGTTAAATAAAACCAAAAATAAAATAAATGTAAATACAAACTAAATAAAATAAAACAAAATAAATCCCAAACTCCTAAACCCTAAACCTAAATAAAAATAAAATAAAGAATAAAAATAAACAAAATAAAGAAAAACTAAACTAAAATAAATAAAATAAACCTATGAATAAACTTAATAAAATAAAACAACATAAAATAAAAATAAAATAAACCTAAAATAAAATAAATAAAAACATAAACCTAAAAATAAACCTAAATAAAACCTAAAATAAATAAAAAAAATAAAACCTAAACCCTAAACTAAAAAATAAAAACTTAAAATAAAAATAAACTAAACAAAAAAATAAAAATAAACTTAAACCTAAATAAAATAAATAAACTAAAAATAAAACCTAAAACATAAACCTAAACTAAATAAATAAATAAAATAAAAATAAAAAAAACTAAAAATAAAACCTAAAAACCTAAAATAAACCTAAAAAATAAAATAAAATTAAATAAACCTAAACTTGAAAATAAAATAAAACTAAAAAAATAAAATAAAATAAAACTCAGCTAACAAAATAAACTAAACCTAACTAAACTAAACCTAAAATAAATTAAAATAAAAGCTAAACGAAATAAATAAATTAAACTAAAATAAAAAAATATGCTAAAATAAAAATAAACTAATAAACTAAACTTGGGTTTGCTTAATTTTAAAATAATAAAAAATCTGAAACCCTACCTACTAAACTTACCTACCATGACCTACATAAATCCTAAAAAACTATAAACCTAAACCTGACCTTAATAACTAAACTAAACCTCTAAACTAATCCATCTGACCTGATACTCTGGGACCTCTATCCTGAGCCATGACCACAAACTCAAAAATAAAACTAAACCTAACCCTAGACCTTAAACCATAAGGCCCAAAAAAACTAAAACTGAGCACTAAACCACTAACCAAAAAATCATAAACCTAAACCTAAACAAAACCTAAAATAAACCTAAACCTAAACCAAAAACTAAAAACCCAAAACTCAAAAAACCAAAATTAAATAAACCCAAAATAAAATAAATAAATAAAATCTTAACCTAAATAAAATAAATTAAAACTAAACTAAAATAAACCTAATCCTAAAATTAAATAAAACAAAAATTAAATAAATAAAAACCTAAACTAAACAAAAATAATAAACTTAATAATAAAAACTAAATAAAATAAAACTAAATGAAAAAAACTAAAATAAAATAAAATAAAACTAAATAAAACCTAAATTTAAAATAAACCTAAAAATAAAAAAAACCAAAAATAAACTAAATAAAAAACTAAAATAAAATAAAATAAATAAACAAAAAAAAACAAAACTAAAATAAAAAATGTTAAACATAAACCTAAAAAAAAACTTACCCTCAACTAAATAAAATAAAATAAACAAAAAAAATAAACCTAAAAAACTAAATAAACTAAAAAAAGTAAAATCTAAACATAAACCTAAACTATAATAAAATAAAAGTAAAAAATAAACCTAAACTTAACTAAAAATAAAACCTAAAAAAAATAAAAACCAAACCTAAAAAAAAAATAAAATTAAAACATAAACTAAACTTGAAATAAAATAAAACCTAAAAATAAAATAAAATAAAACTCAAACAATAAAAAATAAATAACCCTAAACCAAAATATTAAAATAAAGGTAAAACAAAATAAATAATTAACTAAATAAAATAAAATATGCTAAAAAATAAACTAAATAAACCTAAAGGTTTGCTTAAAATAATAAAAATCCTAATAAACCCTGACTAAAACCTGAGCCCTACTACCATAAACTAAACCCAAACTAAAAACTATGACCTAAATAAACCAACCTTAAAAAAAATCATACCCTAAACTAAATAAAAACTTTAATAATCCTGATCCTGGCCTATCAACTAAACTAAAACTATGAAAAACTCTATAAACTAAACTAAACTGAAATATAAAATAAACTAAACTAACCCTAAACCTAAAAATAAACCTACCACTCTAAACTGAGCCATAAACTAAACTTTAAACCAAAAAAAGTAAACCTCAAATAAATAAATAATAAATCTTAACCTAAATAAAATAATTAACCTAAACTAAATAAATAAAATCCTAAAAAAATAAAATAAACTAATTAAATTAAAAAACTAAAAATATACTAATAATAAACTTAAAATAAAAAACTAAATAAAAAAAAAACTAAAATAAAATAAAATAAAACTAAATAAATACCTAAATTTAAAAAAAATAAACCTAAAATAAAAAAAAAAACTAAATAAAAATAAAAATAAACCTAAAATAAAATTAAATAAACAAAAAAAATAAAAACTAAACTAAAATAAAAAATGTTAAACATAAACCTAAAAAAAAAACTAAACTTAGACCTCAACTAAATAAAATAAAATAAACTAAAATAAACTTGAACCTAAACTAAAAAAAATAAAACCAAAAAACTTAAAATAAAAGCAAACCTAAACCTAAACCTACCCTAAAAAGCTAAACTAACCTAAACTAAATAAAACCTAAAATTAAATAAAATAGACATAAATCAAAATAAAATGAAAACATAAAATAAAATAAAAACATAAACTAACCTAAACGTAAAAAAAATTAAAACTAAAAATAAATAAATAAAACCTAAACAAAATTAAAAAATAAAAACCTAAATAAAATAAAACTAAACCTAAAATAAAAATAAACCTAAAATAAAATAAAAATAAAATAAAACCTAAACCTAAAAATTAACCTAAAATTAAAACCTAAAATAAATAAAGAAATAAAACCATAAACAATCTAAAAAACCTAAACATAAAATTAAAATAAAATAAAGCTAAACATAAACTAAGATAAACTTAAAATAAATAAAGCTTAAACTAATCCTCAAATAAACTAAATAAAACCAAAAAAACTAAATAAATTAAATTAAATTAAAATTAACTAAACCAAAACTAAAAGTAATACTTAAAATAAATGTAAAATAAAACTTAAAACTGAACCAAAAAAAAAAATAAAAAACTAAACTAAAAACCAAAACCTAAAAAATAAAATAAATAAAATAAAAACTAAACTAAAATGGAATAAATAAACCTAAAACAAAACTAAAAATATAATAAACCATAAAAAAAAACCTAAAATAGAATAAAACTAAATGAAAAATAAAAAAATAAACTAAAATAAATAAAATAAAACTAAATAAAAAACCTCAACTAAAAATAAACATAAAAATAAATAAAAAAAAAACCTAAACCTAAACTAAAAAAAAAATAAACACCTAAACATAAAATAAACAAAAACCTAACCTAAACTCAAATAAACAAAATAAAAATAAATAAACTTAAACTAAAATTAGCTAAACCTAACCCTAAACTAAATAAAATAAATAAAAAATAAACTTAAACTAAACTAAATAAAACCTAAAATAAACCTAGTAAAACTAAAACCTAAACCAAATAAAATAAATAAAAACTAAATAAAATAAAATAAACTAAAATAAAATAAATAAATAAATAATCCTAAACTGCTTTGCTTTAAAAAAACACATAAACTCTAAACTCTAAACCTAAACCCTAAACTGGCCCTAAACTACTTAAAATAACCATAAACCTAAAACCACAAACTCCTAAACTAAACCCTAAAACCTAAACCATAAACTAATTAATCCAAACCCAACTAACCCTAAACTACTAATCCAACTAAAATGCTAAACCAAACTAAACCTAACTTAAATCCTAAAACTAACCATATAAATAACTTAAATCCTGACCCTAAAATAAACACAAACCATACCCTAAAACTTATACCTAAACTAAACTAAATAAAACCTAAAATTAAATAAATTAAAAAATAAACATAAATAAAATAATAATTTAAAAATTAACCTAAACTAAAACTAAACCTAAGCATAAAAAATAAAAAAATAAAAATAAACTAAAATAAAATAAAGAAAACTAAAATAAACCTAAAAAAAATAAACCTAATATAAATAAAAATAAACCTCAACCTAAATAAAAAAAAAACTTAAAAAATAAAAAAATAAAATAAAACTAAATAAAATAATCCTAAACCTAAACATAAACTAAACTACCTAAACCTAAACTAAAAAATAAAATAAATTAAAATAAACCTAAACTAAACTAAAATAAAACCTAAAATAAACTAAAATAAAAACACAAAACCTAAACACAAAATAAAAAACATAAAATTAAACCTAAAAATGAAAAATAAAACCTAAACCTAAAATAAATAAAAATAAAACTCAACTAAAAATAAACCTAAAAAAATAAACTAAAATGAAAAATCTAAACTAAAATAAGTAAACCTAAAATAAATAAACTAAACTAAATAAAAATAAAAAATAAACTAAATAAACTAAGTAAACCTAAACCTACCAGGTTACTTAATTTAAAACCTAAAACCTAAACCCTAAACCTTAAATACTAAACCTTAAACCCAAAACACTAAACCTAAACCTAAACCCTAAACCATAAACCCTAAAACCTAAACCCTAATCCTAAAGCCTAGAAGCATAAACCCTAAAACCCTAAATCCTAAATCCTAAACCCTACACCCTAAACCCTAAACCCTAAACCCCAAACCCTAAACCTAAACCTAAAATAACTAAATAAATTAAAAATGAACCAAGCCATAAACCTAAGAAAATAAACATGAACCTAAACCCTAAGAATGTGCATAACCTTGATGGTAGGAACATCAACTAGGCTTAGTCTAGATTTGGCAATGTAGCAAGGTGGAGGCAAGAATTATTGTAGTGGTGGTGGGGGATCTGGTGGTGCTATTGGATATGGAGGTGTTGTTCAGAGTAGTGGTGGTTATGGAGGCAGGTGGAGTGATGGAGGTTACAACCATGGTGGTGGCTGAGGAAGAGATCAGGGATATGATGGTGGATCCAACTACTCAAGAGGCCGGGGTGGTTCTGGGAATGGAGAAATAAGAATAACCATCCGAGCGCTATGGAACTGTCTTTAAAGTAAAGATGACTCTAGTTATCTAGGGTCTTCGATTTGCTCTATGTGTGCTCATTTTTTATCTATGTCGTCCCTTATGTCTTAAAAAACTTGGTGTGTTAGTTTGTCGATGAAATTGAAAATAAAAGAAATGTTGAATCTAAATCTATTCTCTATTAAAATAAAAAATAAAAACCCTAAACCCTAAACAAAAACTTGAACCTTAGACCTAAAACATAAACCCTAAACCCTAAAACCTAAACACTAAAAACCATAAACCCTAAAACCCTAAACCCTAACTCCTAAACCCTAAACCCTACACCCCAAACCTTAAACCCTAACAAAACTTAGAAAATAAACCTAAAAATGAAAAAAAAATAGAACATAAACCCTAAACTAAAAAAAAATCTAAACTTAAAATAAAAATAAAATAAACCTAAACCTAAACTAAAATAAACTAAACTAAAATAAATAAAACCTAAACATAAACCTAAAATATACTAAACCTAAACCTAAACCTAAAATATACTAAACCTACACCTAAACCTTAAATAAAATAAAATAAAATAAAATAAACCTAAACCTTAAAAAAAATAAAACTAAAAATAAACCTAAAACCTAAACCTAAGAAAATAAAATAAAAATTGAAA
This sequence comes from Cymbidium sinense, assembly GCA_021442155.1. Lineage (NCBI taxonomy): Eukaryota > Viridiplantae > Streptophyta > Magnoliopsida > Asparagales > Orchidaceae > Cymbidium > Cymbidium sinense. The sequence continues at coordinate 46,503 of JAKCPB010001316.1, forward strand.
CCTAAAATTAAAAAATAAAACCTAAACATAAAAAATAAAATAAAAATAAAACTCAACAAAAAAATAAACGAAAACCTAAAGACTAAAATAAATTAAATAAATCTAAACTAAAATAAATAAACATAAAATAAATAAACTAAACTAGACAAAAATAAGAAATAAACCTAAATAAAAATTAAAATTAAAATAAACTCAAATAAATAAAGAATAAAGTAAATAAACCTAAATCTATTGGTCTACTTAACTTTAAAAAAAACCTAAATCCTAAATCCTAAACCCTAAACCCTAAACCCTAAACCCTAAACCCCAACCCTAAACCTAAACTCACAACCTTAAACCCTAAACCTATACCCTAAACCCTAAACCTTAAACCCTAAACCCTAAACCACAAACCCTAAACTAAACCTAAACCAACCCTAAACCCAAAACTAACCCTAAACCCTAAACCCTAATCATTAACTTTAAGAATGGGCAAAACATTGATGGGGAACATCAACCAGAGGCTCTATCTAGGTCGTTGTGGAGGTGAAGGCGGTGGCTATCATAGTGGTGGGGATGTGGAGTCTTGGTGTATATGGAGGTGGTGGCTGGAGCAGTGGTGGTTATGGAGACAGGAGGAGTGACAGAGGTTACAACTATGGTGGTGGCGGAGGGAGAGATCGGGGATATGAGGGAGGATCCCGCTACTCGAGAGGTGGGGGTGGTTCTTATGGGAACTAGAGAAACTGAAGAATGGCCATTCTGATCTATTGCTTATGGAGTGTCTTTATAGTAGAGATGATTCTACTTATCTAGGGTTTTATATTTGCTCTATGGGTGCTAATTTTTTTATCTGTGCATTGCTTTAGAAAACTTGGTGTGCAACTTGGTTGATGAAATAAAAAAATAAAATGTTGACTCTAAATTAGTTCTCTATTGAAAAACCATAAACCCTAAACCCTAAACTAAAAATTAAACCCTAAAATGAAAACCTAAATACTGAACCCTAAATCCTAAACCCTAAACCCTAAACACAAAACCCTAAACCCTAAACCCTAAAACCCTAAACCCTAAACTTTAAAACCACAAACCCTAAACTCTAAAAACTACAACCCTAAACCCTAAACCCTAAACCCTAAACCCCAAACCCTAAACTCTAAACCCTAAACTCTAAACTAACCCTAAACCCTAAACTAACCCTAAACCCTAAACTAACCCTAACCATAAACCATAAACCCTAAACCTTGAATAAAGATGTCATTAGGAGTAAATCTATAGAATGACCTCATCTAACATTGTTATGGTATCTAAAGAAAATGACTTCAAGAGACTTTCCCTTGACTATAAGTGATTTGAATACCCTAAACCCTAACCCTAAATCATATTATAATACCATATATTATAATATAATGTAGAATCATATATTTGAGCATGTAGTGATGTGTTTTTGGATGTTATAAGATGTTTTGAAATGTTTTAGTATATTATGGTATTGTGCCTATAGTCTATATTAATATAAATAATAAAAATATTGATTTAATAAATCATGATGATATTTGTTAAATTTGAAGTGGGAATTAGGTTGTAGTACCAAAGGAGCCTAAGAGGTAAGATTTTAAGTTCAAAATTAATATTATATGTTGTAGCATAGTATAACATCATATATCATAATATATTGTTCTATGCATTTTAAATTTTCTTAGTATTTTACAATCATGCAAATGACTACACTAGCATTATTTATAAAAATGTTGATTTAGACTTTAAAATGGTGAAATTTGGCCAAATTCATAATAGGCAGAGCATGGCATCTTAATATATTATTTCAATTTAAAATATGTAAGTGATATGACAAATATATATATCTTTTGTATAGACTAATTTTATTATTTTTTATCTTAAGAAATCCCTTGTGATGTGGTATGCAATATAATATAATATAATATCTTATTACTGTAGTATAATATAGGATATGATAACATAGTCACATCATGCATTGTAACATACTATTGTGTATTACTACTTGTTGTTAGCATATTTTAGTTTGTTATAGTATGATGTAGTAGAGTTTCTATAGATATAATTCATAAAAATACTTGATTTATAGGTTGAGATGATGATTTGGCCAAATTTAAGGTAAACTTTAAGGAACATCATTGCATGTGCTATGGTGTGTCATTTAATCAAAAGAATGGAATTTACTTCCAAATTAAATATTCATTTTCAACCAAATTTTATAAATTTTTTGCTTATAAAGAAGAAAGCATAGCAAACTTACATCCTCTTAAACAAAGCCATGATGAGGTAGCTTATCGGCCATGTAGTAAAGCCTACCAAACTAACAAGGTTCACATCGGTGTGCAGTGGCCAAGTAAGGAAGGAAAGCGTAGTAGACTTACATCTTCCAAAGCAAGAAGACCACTTGGGTGACACATTAGTAAGGTAGCACGTCAGCCCGACCTAGAGTAACTACTGAGTGAGTGCCACTGGGGCATTATCTTATCTCAGAGTAGCCCGAGATAAAAGATATGTATTTTTTATATGTTTATGAGTAGTTTGTATTTGTATTTTTCTAATGAAGGATAAGATGCTGCTCAAGTTCCTTACACCTACCCTAAATACATCGTGGAGAATTCTCAATAAAAATACTTTCAACATGGAAGAGATTGAATTCAAAATAAAATTTTCATTGATGATAATTATTTTGAAACATGATTTATAATATTTTTTAAAGTAGAGCTCATTGATGGGAAGAATTGGTCTCTTTCCCTTATGATTAATAAGATCATCCTTGGTAGGCCTTCTTTATGTCAAAAGGGCCTTCCTAAGTAGGTTCAAACAAGCCTCACATCTTATGACGGGCAATAATCGGTCTCCTTAGAACTAAAATAAGCTCTCCTCCTTGAAAAGCTCTAGAACAGACCAACTTATTATGAGCTTGAATCATTTTATCTTTGTGTAACTCGAGGTCCTGAAATGCTCGCACGCATCTCTCCTCCAAACCTTCGATCTCTTCTAACCGCAACTTGGCATTCTACTCTATTGTGATCTTGCTACCCACAACTATCTTTAGTGATGGGAGTTAGACTTCTAATGGTATAATGACTTTGGACCCATACACTAAGGAGAAAGGCGTAGACTAATTTGGAGTTCTATATGGTGTAGGCCCACAAAGCATCAACTAACTACTCATCCCACTATCTTGTTATGTCGAGTGTCTTCTTTAGTATTTGTATAAGAGTTTTGTTGAAGGCTTCTTCTAAGTCATTTTCCCTTGGATAGTTGATGGTAGAGTATCTCCAATTTATGCTATGTCTCGGAAAAGTTATTGATCTTAGTGCTCTTGAATGCAGCACCATTATCAGATATAATTCATTGAGGCACTCCAAATTTATATATGATATGGTTCCTAAAAAATAAGAGCACATGCTGAAGTTTGACCTTGCTAAGTGGAATCACCTTCTCCCATTTGGAAAAGTAGTCAATAGCAGCTAAGATGAACTGATGACCCTTGGAAGAAGGAGGATCAATCAGTCCCACTTTATCGATACCCCGACACTTGAATGTCCAAGAGGCAAATGTAGGATGTAGAATGTTGGGTGGTTAGTGTAGGACCACACCGTGTATTTGACATTGGTGGCATCGCCTAGTTGTATCCTTGTAATCTTTAATCATCAATGATTAGTAGTATCCTAGTATCTTGATCTTGGCTTTCATCTTCAGACCGGATTGGTTGGCTCCACATAATCCTGAGTGTATCTCAATCACGATCTTATGAGCTTCGTGCTTGTCTAAACAATGTAACCATATATAAATGAAAGATCACTAGTACAAGACACCATCCACAATAGTGTAGGAAAGTACTCTCTACTTCATATGATGGGCTTAGGACTTCTCTTTAGGTAGTTTTCCTTTATTTAAGTAATACATGAATGGTTGCCTCCAATCTAATTCTTCATTCTTCTTGGCAATGGCAACCTCCCCTTCAAGAGAGTACTTTTTGATTAGTTTAAAAGCAATAAGAGAAAACACTTATCTATTTTGGACCTTTATTGATATGGACTCATCCTCTAGACATGCCAACTCCTTGGTAAGCTTGGCTAAAGCATACACTATGACGTTCTCTCCTTGAAGAATCTTATAAATGGTAACCTCTATGATTTGGGACAATAACTCCATGGTGTACTTATCATAGTTATGGAGATTGGGCCATATAACCTTATAAGACCCAATTATTGGTTGATAACTAGTTAAGAATCCCCAAAGATGTTGATGTTCAAGATGCTTAGAGTAATGGCTAACTCTAGACCAACAATCAGAGCCCCATATTTAGCTTCATTGTTGGTAAAAGGATTAGATAGATGATATGAGAATCTCATCACATCATGGTTTAGAGTTAAGAGAACTATTATTACCCTTATCTTTCCTAGAATAGTAGATTGTGGTTCTTCTCCTCTTGGAGAAGAAGCTGCACCATCAAAGTACATCTCCTAGCAGTGAATGCTAGTATCCCCTAAGTTATTGATTTGCTCATTAGGGAGATCATCATTAAGCAAAAAGTCAATAGGAAGTGAGTGTGCCGCTAAGAAATCCACTAATGCTTGTCCTTTCACCACACGGAGTAGTACAAAGGTAATGTCAAACTGTGAGAGGATCATGGATTGTCATGCCAACCATCGAGATAGCGTCAGTCATTTCATGAGATACTATAGTGGATTCATCCTAGAGATTAACTTCACCTTATGAGGAAGCATGTAGTACTATAGCTTTTTTGGATGCAAAGATTAAAGCTAGGCAATGCTTCTCAATGAGTGGATAATTAGCCTCAGCGGGGATTATGACGATTGAGGTAGTAGAGTACATTTTCCTTCCCTTCATCATCAAGGGATTCATTTAATACAATAGTGTAAAATATGAGAGCCTTGCCCAAGATAGGGGCTGCTAGAATCGATGGTGTCATCAGGTAATGCTTGATGTCTTTGAAGGCATGCTCACACTTATGATCCCACTTGAACTTGGCAACCTTTTTGACAACTGTTGAGAATGGCTGACATCTTCCGATAGGTTGGATATAAAGTGTCTTAAATATGCCAAGCTTTTGGAATTATTTTAGTTGAGTTAAACTTTTAGGGGTGGCATTTCCTAATATTGCGATCTTCTATGGATCAATTTGATTCTTTGGTGTCAAACAAGAAACCCAAGGAATTTCCACAAGCTACTCAAATGCAGTTCGGGGTTCATTTTGAGGTTAAATTATCTTAACTATTCAAAACTACTCTCATGTGAAAGAGATGGTCTTGGTTTCTCTACTTTTGACCATGAGATCATTAACACTTTACTTGATGATGAATTAGTTCATCGAAGATTCGAGTCATAGCCCTTTGGTATATAGCACCTACATTTTTAAGGCTGAAAGGCATGACCTTATAGCAGTAGATTTTGATTGGGGTTCTAAACGTAGTGTTTCTTTCAACTTCAGGGATCATCTTTATTTGGTTATATCCAGATGATCCATCCATGAAATAGAACACTGCATGAGATGAAGCAATGTCCACCATCAGCTCTAGGATTCGTAGTGGAAATTTGTCTTTTGTACATGCCTTATTTAAATCCTTAAAATCAATGCATATCTGAATTTGTCCATTCTTTATTCTAACTGGGATGATGCTGGTTAACTAGGTAGGGTATTTGTTTTTCTAGATGACACCAGCATCAATCAGTTTCTTGACTTTAGAAATGACATATTATTCTATGTATAATCGCATGCATCTAGGAGCTTGCTTAATAGGGGTTAGCAGTATGCTATGTTGCTAGTTTATGGACTACTACATTAGGAGCCAGTCTAGGCATCTGTTACTCTATACTGCGACCCTTAAACTCAGTCAATAGCCTAACTAAGTCATTGGCTTCAATTTAATTCAACAAAGAACTGATGTATGTCAGGCGTGGATCTTCTTCATTTCCTAAGTTGATTTCCTTGAGCTCATCGATGGTTAACTTGATCTCTTCTTCAAACTTTGGTGGTGCATCTTTGACTTTAAAATCATTTGGATCAACTAAGCACAACTCCTTATACGAGTTAATTTGAGACATATTTCTATTGGGTGGCCAATTGTTGACCTCAGTTTTTGAATGAGCTCTCAACCCCTCCATCTTAGACATAGGACTTCTATTAGACTTTAAGAGTTCCTTATTTAAGACACATCTAATGATTAGGTGGACACTCAACCTAGCCCTAGATACTTAGAAGAGTTAGCCTTAGGGGTGTTAGAACAATTTTCCTACCCTTAGCTTGAACCATTCCTCACCTTCCTTCCTTCAAGTCAAACTCCAAATCAATCTTATTTGATTTTCTTCAAACTCAAATCAGCTCCATGTGATTGAAATCCATGATTGAAACCCGTGAATGAAATTCCTAAGTCCAAATCTTTCTTAAGTCCTTAATCTTCTTTTAGGACTTAGCCTAAATCTTGACCTTAACCAATTCAAACTCATGAGATTTTCTCATAATTCATTTATATTATCATTTATATTCACATATATAAATGAAATATAAATTCAAACTAATCAAACTAAACTCAAAATTCAAAATCAATTCATAAGTCCTTTAAATTTTCCTTCATGGACTTAGCCAAAATCAAATGCAAACCAATTCAAATTCATGGGATTTTCTCATAACTCATTTATATTCACATATATAAATGAAATATTAATACAAATCAATCAAATCAAATCCAAAAAATTAAAGTTCCAAATTTAAAATCCTTCTTAAGTCCTTCATTTCCCTCTTAAGGACTTAGCCTAAATCATGTTCAAATCAATTCAAATTCATGGGATTTTCTCATAACTCATTTATATTCTTATTTATATTCACATATATAAATGAAATATAAATATAAATCAATCAAACAAAATCTAAAATTCAAGCTCCAAACTCCAAAATTTTCCTAAGTCCTTTAAATTCCCTCTTAAAATACTTAGCCTAGATCATAATCAAATCACTTCAAATCCTTGAAATTTTCTCATGACCCATCTATATTCTCATTTATATTCACATCTATAAATGAAATATAAATTCAAACAATAAAAACCAATTCCAAAAATTAAACTCAAAATCACTCAAAATCCAACATAAGCTTCTCAAGTCAAAGTCTTCAACTTAGCCAAATCAACTTCAAATCAAGCCAAACTCTTGATTTTCTTCATGATTCAATCAACCCTACAATCATGAATCCAAATATAAATACAAACTTCAATCACTAAGTCAAATCTCAATTCAAAAATCAAACCCCAAATCCATTCATGTTCTTCCTTTGAATATGAAATTGTCAAATGAATCAAAACCCATTTAACTTAAAACCAATTGCAAATGGATTTATATTTCAATCATAGTCCATATACAAGTTCAATCAAACTCAAATCAAGCTTTGATGAAGCCATTTGATCCACATATGCTCACGTAACCCAAAGTGACCTAAAGTACCCTTATGAGCTAAATTTTAATCCTAACCAAATTGGATTGAATCAAACTCACCTATGCCTCTCATCATGATCAACAATCATCATGAGATGATCAATCACCCAAATTGGGTCAAACCAAGTCAAACCTAAGGGTTGACCAAGTCAACAATTGGCCAAAATGAAACCTAACATAGCCAAAATCCACCATAGGACAAATTGATTGAAACCATTGATCTAAGTTTATTCATGACCTGTGTTTGAACTTGACCAAGTCAACATTTGAGCCTAACATAGCCCAATTGGACACTTGACCCAATTTGACCCAACTTGACCTAAAAGTCAACATGTGCCAAAAATGTGGTAAGCCAAATTGATTGAAACCAATGGGCCAAGTTCATTCCAAATCACTTGTTGAACTTGACCAAAGCCTTAATTGACCATCTTGACCTAACCTAGCCCAATTGACCTTGAACCCCAACTTAACCTAAAGGGGTCATGTTGAGCCAAATTCAAACTTAACTAAAATTAATTGGAAATAAAGATACCAATCCACTTCATATGACTAATTAAACCTAAACCTACCCATGCCTAGCTAAAATAGGTCAAATTGGTCAACTTGACCCATTTTACCTAAATGAAAACATATGAGCCAAATTCAACTAAACCAAATTGAATCAAACCAAAGCCATCAAAATATTTCAAATGATCATATAAACTTGTTCCAACCCTTAGTTTGACCCAATTTGACCAATTGGTCAACTTGACCCAAGTTGACCCATTTTGACCTAAATGGGTCAACATGAGCCAAACCATACCAAATGAACTCCAAATCCATTGAAACTCAGCCAAACCTATTTTCTCAACATACCCAACATATTCAAATTCAAAAATTAGCTAAATGACCATTATGCCCCTAGGCCATAAAACCAATTTTGGTCAAATCCATGGGGAATTTGGTCAAGTCCTCTTCATACCAACTTGATACCTTCCTAATAGGTTAAGTAGATCATATGGAGGGTGGTGCACCCAATGGGTTTGGGTTAGCAAGGCCAAAATCGAGCACATGGCTCAAATTGGCCATATGGAAAACTTCCCTCCACTTATTTTCAAGCACATGGGAGGTTACCACTCCACTCCTTAGCCCAAACCGACCATGTGCAAACTTCTAATAGCTCAAACAGCCCTTTCAATCTTAGAAATTGGATCAAAATAAAAAACATAGCTTGGACCGTTTGATTTCCATAGGGGGAGATATACTACCCTAATTCACTTCAATTATAACATCCTCATTGTTGATTGAGTAAGGGGAGGGAGCCATCTTAGAGTGATCCTAAGCTCTCTAGAAGGGATTTGAATTTGGCATTTCTCGATTTTCATCCTTTGAAAATAGGGGAGCTCCATAGATTGGTAAACTTTCTCCATACTCCAAATCAATCCAATTTCCTTTGCACACTCTACCAGAGGGCCAAGTCGAGCTTGCCTAAGCTCTCTCTAAAGTTTCAAAGGCAAGGGGAGGTCTAATTCCATCAAAGTTGCAAGGGAGCTAAGGAGGGGTTGGTCCATAAAGCAATCTACTCAACCTTAGGAGCTAATAATTTCACCACAGCTTCATCTCAACCAGACCAAGCTCCTCCAAGGGAATCGAGTGCCGGTGATCTCCTCAAGCAAGGTTAGACATTTTCTGACCGCTAAACTCGATGTGTGTTGGTCCTTTGTGAAAGAAAGTTTAATGGCATGAAATTTCAATGGTTAGATGTGATTTTCATTAGGGTTAAGATGGTGTGTGCCAAGTTTCATTCCAATCTGAGCTTGATCGCGCTCAGATCTTGCCTTTGAAAGTGGACGATCTCCATTATTCCTCAGGGATGAATAGGGATGATCTCAATCATTCATCCACTCATTTTGGATGAACGGTTGAGATTAAATGCATGTTTTGAATCCTATTTCACCTTTTAAAATGGTTCATTCTTGGCCATTTGATCCTTGATCGAACATGGATACAAAACCGCCAGCCATACCATGATTGCCATGATGTGACTTATGGCGCTCATTGCTTAATGCATGGAAACCGCATCAGACTCAGCCGCCCATGTGTCACGTCATTAGATTAAGGGATTAATTAGCTTTTAAATAATTCTAATTAATCCTATAAATTTCAAAAATTCATATCTCTCTAAAGAAAAATAAAAAAATATTAGGTAAATTTCCACTAAAAGATAATAAAATCTAGAATATTTTAAAATTGGTTTTAATGTATTTTTAATATTATCTTTTTTTTTATTTTGGGCTTTATTAGAAATATTAATTATTCTCTAATTAATTCATTGATTAATCTCAAACTTCTTGGGTATATTTTAGAGGATATGTTTTGCCTCTCCTAATTTTCTTGGGATTTATTGAAGGCTTAATTGGGAATGCATTTCCTAATTACCAACTTTATGTAATTAGGGGTAATTAAGGGTTTGATTAGTGTTTTAATCATTTATTGAAGTTGATTAAGGTTTGATCCAATAAATAATTTTGTCCCCTAAGCTATTCCCTAAACCCACTTTTCCTTCTAATTCTCTTAATTAAAGGCTAATTCACTAATTATCCTCTTAATTAATTTCTTAAAATTTCTCAAATTCTTTAAAACTTAATTAATCTATTTTGGATAGATGCTTGGGTGTTCAAGAGCCTAAGTTAGTTAAGGAAATCAAAGCTCAACTCATATGTGTGAGGGGTGTTTTGAAATTACTTTAGTTAAACCCCTTAGCTTAAAACCATTAATCATGAGCCAAATTGCATTAGGCCCTTTTCTTCCTAGGTGCATTGCAAATTTAAATTCCTTGTGAGGTTTTATGTCATCTCATTGGCTCATAATTATTTCATTAACTATGCTAAGGTCATGTAGGTAAGGGCTAATTAACATGTTTAATTCATACATTAACCTAATCAAAATCTAAAATGAATATAATCATCTAAAAATTAAATAAAAATGTCAAACACATGTGGGAATGGGTTAGGAACACCAAACTCAATCCACATTTTCAAAATTAAATCAAATTCAAAATCAAACAAAAATCATATTAAATATACTTTGATTTACTTTAAGCTTTCTTATATCATAAGATTGTCTTTAGGATTTAATTGAAGTGAATGTGTTTGCATGCTTTCATTGCTTTAGTTCTTTCCCCAATATGTTAAATATGTATGTTACATGGATTCATACATCCATGCTTTTCAAAAATCAAATTTAAAATGAAAATGTTTCCTTTATGTCAAATTGTATGTGTTGGCTAAAGAATATGTGTGGCTATTATCACTATCAAATCCAAAATATTTTCAAAATTTATGAATCAATTATCCAAACTCAAAGTGTGTTACTAATATCTTAATTATAAGTTTGCATGTGAGTAAAACATAAAGATGTGCTTAGTGTAGGTCTTCTTTCTCTTCTTTTTTAGTATAATTTTGAATAGGATTTGGCAAGGTGTATGGTTCATTTGAAAAGAATTTAACACTTGCCTAATTCCATATCCTATTCATTCCCATACTATCAATTAAGAAGGATACTTATGCTTGCACATATAAATTTCATAAACAAAATAAATCAACTAACACAAAATTTTGCATTCTTTCTTTTTCCATTCATTTCTTTTGTACACATGCTTGTATTTAATGAAAGTGATATATTAGTCTGGACAACCCTGAGGTTACGAGTCTTTAAGTAGCCCTATGTAGGTCTTGTACATACACCTCTGGTTAATAATGGCACTGTACTCACTTATGCCTTTCTTATTTTCATGTGTGCATGTGAAAATTGGATAAGAAATCCCTTTTCTACTTAATGAAAATCATGCATCATAAACTTTCAAATTTTCTTAAATGAATTTCTTAGCATGCATCATAAAGTGTGTTAAACATTCTCATTTGTATGCATAGATATGCTTAAGACTCATCCATATATATGTTATACATGTTAGGAAAGAAATGAAGTGATGTATGATTTATGAATTTTGTTCATTTTGTTTAATCTTAAAATGCATTTCTTTTTGAATGGGTTTGTTTAGAGTTAAGATAAACATAAGATTAATTAAAACACCTAATTAAAACATTCATTAAACAAAACTAAAACATGAATCTACTTTAGAAATTACTTAGGTTTGGGAAGGAAAGAGAAGTTCTCTTCTCATTCCCTCTCTTTATAACTTAGTAATTATAGTATTCACTTGAACCTAATCAAAACATGAAATAAAATAAACCCAAATCAACTAAATCACTTAAATGAAACCCTCCTAAGTTGAACATGTTTCACACTTAGAAAAGCTTTACTTAAAGCCATAGCTAAGCATATACCATAAACCTCCTAAGCACACACATTAGACTAGGTCACCAGTTCTAGTTTGAGGTTAGGGCGGTGCATGGTTTGATGCTTGGTTTTATTTTATGATGTATGTTTTATACTAGTGTTAGGACGTATGTGCATAGAATGAATGGTAGGGTGATCTTAATCTAACCATTGTCTTCTGCAGGGGATTGTGCTTAAGGGGCACTGTAATAAAATATATATATAAATGCTTTTGTTGTGCAGGTGCTTATACCCTTTAGAAAAATCCAATATCCAGGTGGATTTAGTCACCCATATGTGGGTTGATAAGTCCAATATACATGCTTGGGATTTGGTGGTTTGTTTAGCTAACTTTTGTTTTGTAGGTGTTAGCTAGATTTACTTTTCCTTTTCATGTAAATTTTTGTAGTTAGGACTTTGGAATGATTATTATAGGGATTAGGATGAACATTGGTCATAAGATCTCATCTTATGCACTATGTGAAATCTTTGGAGCATCCACCTTCCAACCATCCAAAAGAAGGAACCAAAGAAAAAAGATGAAAAGAAGAAGAAAAAGAAAAGAAGAATGAAGAAATGAAGCTTGAAGACTTGTAATCTAGGTTGTATAAGGGTAGAGCTCAGCTACCTAATTTATTTTTAGGTTTGTACGGTGGTACCCAACCACAATGGTCTCTTATTCATTTGTGATTAGCTTTATAAATTGATTGATGATTTGTTTAGCTTGTGCATTAAGTGGCATCCTTTTCCTAGTTTCTTCCTTGCTTTATGTATGGCCTAGATGTCGATTAGGCTCTTAGAGAAAAATAAATCTTTTACCAAACTTAACAATTCAAAACTAAAAATAAGGAACTCATAACCTCACCTAAAGCATAGGTTAAAAATCAAGATAAAAGAATTAGCAACCTCTTAGTTGGATGAGTACTTCTTTTATAACATCATGCACAAATGCATATTATTTTCACTCTTGATTGGAGGGCTTCCACATTAGCCAGAGAAACTTGGCTTGAGAGCCATGGTGAAAACACACCTCCTTCCTTCTTGCAGGTTTTGGCTAATAATCTCATTTCTCATACATTAGGCATATGAATCCTATTAGCAAATTTGTTGAATGGATGTCCTCTTTTCAAAAACTAAAACTTAACAATCATATTTTCAAAATTCAAACACATTTGGAATTTCATTTAGCTTACTCAAATTTACTAAGTGAAGTCTCCAAACTCAAAACCAAAAATTTTCAAACACATTTGGAACTTCATTTAGCATACCCAAATTTCCTAAGTGAAGTCTCCAAAGTCAAAATCAAAAATTTTCAAACACATTTGGAACTTCATTTATCATACTCAAATTTGCTAGGTGGAAATCTCCAAATTCAAAATAAAAAAAATCAAACAAATTTGGAACTTTATTCATTACTCAAATTTGCTAAGTAAAATTTCCAATTTCAAAATCAAAATTTTCAAACACATTTGGAACTTCATTTAGTATACTCAAATTTGCTAAAATGAAGTTCCAATTTTAAAATAAAAATTTTCAAACTTTTTTTGGAACTTCATTTAGCATATTCAAATTTTCTAAGTAAAGTCTCCAAATTCAAAATAAAAATTCAAGAACCTTTGGAACTTTATTCTTTAGCATACCAAATTTGCTAAAGAGAAGTTTCCATTTTAAAACCAAATCAAAAAAATTTTGAACACATCTTTAAGTGAAATCTCCATTTCACAAAATTAATTGGAACTTCATCTTTAGCATACTATATTTTCTAAAGTAAAGTTTCCACTTTCAATCAAAAAGAAAATCAAAATAAAAAAATGAAACACATTAGGATTTCCCTAGCATACCCAAACTCTCTAAGGATCATACTCTTCCAAAAATCAAAATATCCGAAAACAAATGAAACACTTTAGGATTTTCTTAGCATACTCAAATTTGTTAAGAATCCTATTTTCAAAAATCAAACAAAACACACTTGGGTTCTTAACTTAGCATACTAAATTTGCTAGTGGGAATTCAATTTTCAAAATCAAACAATAATTCACAAAAAAAAACAATAATTTTAAAACACTTCACTTAGCATACCCAAATTTGCTAAGTAAAAAACCAAATCTAAAACTAAGTCGTTGACCCCTTTACTTTAACATACTCAAATTTGTTAAAGGAAAGGATCCTCAAATCAAAATATCTAAATTCAAATAAACATGAACCTATGGAAGCATCCTTCTCAAAATATTTCAATCCATTTTTCAACATACCCAAATTTGTTGAAGTTTGAATCATATTCAAAATTCCTCTTTTCAATCAAATTTCTAAATCTTCTCAAATCCATTTGAACCTCAGTTAACACTTCCAAGATGTTGGATGTGGGTTCAAATTTTTGATTCAAATTCAAAAAAATAAACAAAAATATAAATTTGATCCAACCTCATTTCCTATTACAGATTCTCACCATCAGTTACAGTACAACTACAGTTTAGTTTTTTTAGTCTTTATAGTTGATCTGAAATGGTAGGCTTGCAGAACTTTGATTTCACTTTCCCCCATGGCATGGATTTGGCTTTGGACCAGGCCAACTTCCCCTGATTGGATCATACACATTTTATCCATTTTAGTAGAGAATTTGAGGAGTGAGGATTACATGTGAGGCACTCCCTCACTAAATAGGACCACGGTGGCTAAAGCGGTCATCCAGTTGATCTACCTTCTTGACATCTCCTCATTGAAGAGGAAAGTAGTGGGCTTCAATAATGATAGTACCGGTAGTGCCGACCTAGTGCGGTATTCCTTGTGGTTTCTCATCGCTAGTGACTAGCAACCTCTCATCAGTATCCTCAAAGGGTAAGGCTCCCCTGATCTCAGGGCTTGCCTACCCTACTTTTATGTATGGGTCTAGCTCTCACTCCTCTCATCCTACCAGAATACAGTGAAGGAATTAAAACCACATGATCAAGTGATATCACACTAGGATTTCCAGGGAGATGGAGGCAGCCGCCCGTTCAGTTATTGAGGAGTTTCCTATCTTGACTTCACCACTAGTTATAGCAAACTAATTTCAGCCTCTCTCTAGGTCGAAGAGAAGATGTTAGGAGGATTTGTGCATCACTTCCATTAGTGATCCAACATCAGCCATCAGTTACTCAGAGCAGGAGGTAGTATGTCGGCCTCTGATCAGTCTTGCGCTAGGTTGGCAGAGCTTGCGGACGTTTAGAGTTCAAAGCTCAATTTGATTTGAGATCCATTATCCCTTGGATTGTGGAAAAATATTTGTCAGGAGAGGCTAGAGAGGCCTAGACATTTGCTTATATTACTAGTAGGGTGGAGGTTGATCTGGGTGACTTCCTCACTTATTGATTTTCTTGCTACTCAGTTGACCATCTTGATGACATCTTACTTGGGACCATTCATCACGAGGATAGCTCTGTTCATGGTGTCTCCACCACACCACTCTACCCCCTGTCTACCATCACTAGTCCATGTCACAGCATCTTCAGTTCCATCAAAGGCCATGAAAGCCATATCTTTGGAGAAGCGCACCATTTTGGTGATCTGGCTATGGTTAAGGGATCCTACCCAATCTACACTTCCTGTTGTGGTGAGACCAAGCTCTCCTAACCTTCTACCTAGTGGTATGCGAAAGTGGCGACCCTGAAGCATAGTGGTTATCACTTCACCAACTCTACTAGTTCAATAGGACGATGAGTTAGTACGATTATTTGGAGGTAGGAGATGATAGCCAGTGCATCAATGATAGTGGTACCTCCCAGGAATGTCACCCCTTTCATACTTAGGATAGTCGAGTGTCTCTTTAAGTGAGTATAGTCCTCATAGGTTTGACTCTCCAACATTAGTGAGGTTCTCTGCATGATAGTGATCACACTAGTCAGTCAAGATCATTTGTTCCCATTCAGATAGACCGTTCTCTCGAGGAGATAGTAGCACATTATCTAGTAGATAGCAAAGAGATTCTAGGGTATGATTGGTTAGATGAGGAGAAGGTCAGCTTCGACCCCAATGAAGATGATTTGTTGGGAGACTTAGCTGGAGTCTGTATGGTAGATACCCGAGGATCTCTTCTTAGGGAGTAGTAGGCAATGGAAGGTGATGAGGTTGATCAGGAATACACTGCATAATCAGGCCAACACCTCTGATATCAGTTGAAATAAAAAGATGAGCATATAGATAGGATGGCATGGTAGCTACAGGACTTGTTAGCAGCAGTTTTAGTTCTTCAGAAACAAGCCCTAGATGTTCATCCTACTACAACCAACATTAATCTACCTAAGTTAGTGCATGTCTTGGACTCGGCCACCTCTATTAAGAAAGGTAGCACTAGCATGTATAGGAAGGTAGTTGAAAGTACCTCCATACAAAAAAAAGACATCAGATCCATGGTTGAGTAGCAAGTGAAGGAAGCATTGGCTCAAGCCTCAAAGGATCATTGGTTCTAAAGGCTAGACCCAATTCAATCCAATATCCCAAGGTTTTTATGCCAACTTCCTTCAAGAGCTTTGATGGTAGTGAAAAACCAAGGTAGCATTTAGGGTCAGTTGTTGCAAAACTGGTGGGAGCGATGCTTTGCTAATCTGCCTCTTCATTAGTAGCCTAGCAGGGATTGCTTTCGATTGGTATGTTGAACTACCCAATAGTTCAGTAAAGACATTTGCTAAGTTAGAGAAACTCTTTATCAATAGGTTTGTTGGTGCTCAGCAAAGGGTAACTGTAAGTGATCTCGTTGTAGCACAACAACACCCATGTAAGTCCTTTGTTAATTATATCCTCCGATGGCATAACATGAGTATGGAATTCAAACCGTAGCTGTTTGAGCAGCATGCCATTAAGATTCTACTAAGGAATATCCATGTCCTAGTCTCCTTCATGCTTAAGGGCTTCACTATCATGAAATTTGAGAAGCTAATCAACAAGGCAGCTGGTGTACAAAGAGAAGCCAAATAGTTTCCTTTTCAAGACCAGTTGTCCAAAGAAAAAATGTAGAAGGTCTATAAGAAGAAGTTGAGAGTAGTGATATTAGTTAAGCGGCGGAAGTAGCCTAGTCATCGAGAGCCAAGACCTAGCAGCCTCCACCTCCTTTTGCCACCAACGAAAATTCTACCAACTACACAGTACAACCTCCACGGCTCTATCACCTCCTCATATACCACCACCACCACGCAATACATACCCACCAAAGCTATGGTCCACTGCATTTTAGATAAGCTTAACAAACCTTATTCACTTAAGAGGGAGGTAATCTAGAAGATCTTTAAGAATCTTTTAAAGAAGCCTAATTTTCAGCTACCCAAGCTTAGGAGACTAGAGGAAGTATGTAAAAGTCATGATCCTAACTTTTTCCCCTACCATCGTATGCTAGGCTATGTTTTGAAGGATTGCTTCACATTCAAGGACTGGCTTGAACATAACTTCAAGACTAGTGATGAAGTTATCCCAAAAGAATATCTTGTGGAACTTCCATCTAGTTCCATTAGGGTAATCCTTGAAGATACATTTGATCCTTCCAAAACTAAAAAAGGTTGGGATATTCCTTTATCCAAATCTAAGAAGGTCATCTAAGATCAAAAGCTTTCCTTGTAGGTTCTGAGTTAGCTCAACCTCCAACATCATGGAAGATTTGCAAGTTGCCGCTAACTCCAGTGAAAGGGTAGTAGTAGCAATAGTAAGATGTGTTGGATAGCCCATTAGCTCAACCATCGAAGTTCCCTCTACCTCACAAGCACTTCCACACGACGCTTCCACTTCTAGCTCTTCTTCTTCTACTAGAACTCTTGTATTAGTGGATAAGGGCATCAAATCTCTTACCCCACTCACTTTACTTGATTTCTACTTTGTACCTCCAAAAAATTCAAAAATTTGAAGAATAAAGCTAGCTTGAATTACACTCGATGGGTTATTTTCTTCTATTCCTAATGATAACTCTTCAAGTCAAAATAACTATAACAATTCTAATCTTCTTCTCTGAGTTGGACTTTCCTACTCAATACTACTATGGGTTCTTGAGATAGACTTGGAATCATTATGAGGGTCCCATAGGAGAAGTGAGAGCTTGATGTTTAAGTAGAACCTTCCATTACCTGCCACAAGAGATCACCAAAGTCATCCTCGATTGGTAGGTCCTCTAGGAGCACCTCAAGATAGGAAACAAGTCATTGGTATAGGGTTAGAAGACCCTCCACAGGATGCTCCACCCTTGGATATCCTGGTGGATGACCAGCCGAAGGTGGACTATAATGTCCTCTCTTATCTAGGAAAGTTGCCATACAAACTAAGCATATATGATGCCCTTGTCTTATCCAAAGAGATGAGGGAATCATTAATTAAGGCTCTCCTTGAGAGATATGTTTAGCGGACCACTGGTGAGGAGGCACATTAAATAAGCTCAAGGGATCACCTTCAGGATGAAGACCTTCTTCTTGTGGCACAATCACCCCCCTCACATCATAGTATGGATAGGTTCATACTTGTCAGAGTACTTATGGATCCAAGTGCATCAGTGAACAATATGAGTCTAAAGACCCTTGCCTATTTGAGGATTGACATCTCCACACTCTGAGGTGATCGAATGATATTGAGAGAATTCAATGAACAAGGTGAGCGGGCTTTAGGTTCCATAGTGTTACCTTTACAGATAAGTGACCAAAAGACTAAAGCCAAGTTTTACATCATTGATTTGAATACTTTCACCGCTTTGCTGAGGCCTTGGATGCATCAAAACAAGATCATTCCATCCTCCCTCCAACAGTGTATCAAGTTCAAAAAAGATGAGATTGAATATCATGTCAATGGAGATGTAAAGTCATTTTCAGTTAGAGAGGTCAAGATTTTTGAGGATGCAACCTACTATCTTGCTCAGAACACCCTTTCTCATGAACATGGACAAAATTCAAATTCAAAATAAAAGGAAAAAGAAAATGTTGGAAATGAAAAGTAAAAATCTAAGTGAACAAGAAAGGGGAAATGAGGAAGAAATATGTCTACATATCACATTCCACCCATAGTTCATTCCATCATATGGACATGTGGGTAGTGTGAGACACTATAGCACCCAAGAGCAAGAATTGGGTGATATTAAAATTTTCAAAACTTAAATTTTAATTTTAAATAGAAAATTAGATTTTGATTTTATAATGATAAGATATAATTCTAAATGCAGCAAAAATAAAAATATAATAAAGTAAATAGAGACAAGAGGCACATGATTTTAATGGTTGCCAAAACCCCAAAATTGGCTCATTCATGCCTAGCCACCCGGCTAGAATCCACTAAATGAAAATGGTTTACAAAAGTACTCTATAATGGGGCGAGTACAACCCTACAACAATATGTACTCTCCTACAAAGGGGAGAGTACAACCCCAAAATAAATTTTACAACACAAAAAAAATAAAAAATAATAAATTTTGATAAAATAAATTTCTCACAAATATACCAAGCTATTAAATTCAAAAAGTGATCTCACAACTTATAAATGATCACTTACAACTTAAAAAAATTTGGCAAGGCAAAATGCTCACTTAATAAAAAATAAATATCTTAAAGTGATCTTACTAGGATGTTTATGTTATTATAATTTGTAGAATAATAAAAATGATTTCAAAATAAATTCACAATATTCTTTTCATAATAAAATAGATTTCAGCAAGGAGTAATTTATTTTAACCAAAAGATTCTTTCAATTAATGCTAATGATCACAAAATAAAAAAATAAGTATATGATAGATCTAAGATCTAAGTTTGCTAGCTTTCAATTAAAAGAGAGATCTAAAATATGAAAATAATTTCAGCACAATAATTTATTTTAAAATGCTTAAAATATACTTAAATAGATCTAAGAATAAATGATCTTTCAAAATAAGACCAAAGAAGAAATATTTCAAGAAACCAAAAGAAATTTGTAGGAAGCTAAAATTTCAGCAAGTTGAAATAGATCCTACAAATTATCACAAGAGTTTTGCACCAAAAAAAATGATTGAGAAACTTTGATGTGAAAACCAATGTTCAAAGACTAATCCACCAAAAGTATAAATTAGAAAGAAGAAATAGATGGTGAAAATAGCATGAACAACTAAGAAGTATTAAGATCAAGAAAACAAACTCAAGTAATTTAAAAGGCTTGCTTGAAGATGTTGAAGCTTCCAAACCAAGGATTTGATCTTGCAATATTTGGAGAACACTTGGAAGGAACATTTAAGAGATTTTCTTAGATTTGCTGGAGAGATTTTGAATTTTGAATGAGGGATGCTTTCATGAAGAGAATGAGGGCTATTTATAGGCAAGAAGGTCTTTTAAAAATTATTTCAAAGAAATATATTATACAAACCTCATGTTATCATGTGATAATTTAATATTCAATAAAAATATAATTTATATTAAACAAATATTAAATTTAGCAAAAAATTTGGCTATTCACATGGGAAACTCAAAAGTAATCAAATGTAGCTCTTAATATATTCAAAGCATGTAGCATGCATCCATTATTAAAATCAGGTAATGTTTAAAAAATCATAAATAAATTTAATGCAAAGTGGGTCATGTAACCACTTATTTTAAAGGAAAAAATCCAAGGAATCTAATGGAGATAAAATCAGATATGAATTCTTTGATTAAACAATGACTTTGGCTAAAATACAAAATTTTATATTTTTGTTAATTTTGACATGTGACATTTAAAAATTATGATATAATTTATATATAATCATAAATATGTTAGTTATCTTATAACCAGCAAACTAAATTAAAATACTAATTATATTAAGTAAATAAAATAATTATATTTAATAGTTTTTATCATTTATTACTTTGACAATTTTAATGCTATGTATGAAACATATAATTGAATGCTAATTAAATATAAATTAACCTCATTAAAATAATATGTTAAGTTGTGAGCAAATTGATTCATGCCAATGAACTCATATGAATAGTCATATAACCCAAAATATTATTGAGCTTCACATTATCCTTTTCATTCTTCTACTCTTGCAATTTCCTCAAACATATTATGAGATGTATTGGATATGTAATTAGCAATTGATATATCTGAACTACATAAAAATATTCATTAGAACATCCAAGCATTTGTTTGTTATCATCAAAATTAATCAATTGAGCATGAGGCTAATTAAGCCAACCCTTTTGATGATGACAAACTAATGTTGGGTATTGATTTTGATGAAGGTGCAAGTTGACCTTTCATCATGGTTTTTAAAAAAAAATTCTCTTAAAAAAAATTTATGCATAAGAGATGAATAATGTTGCTCCCCTAAATGTATGCATGAAATAGACTTAATATTACTAACCAACATTTTACTCTTCTCCCCTTTTGACAACATCAAAAGTGAGAACAAACTATATACAATTTTAAATATTAGGATCTAACATTCCAAGCATCGATCTTAAAGTACAAAATGTTCTTCTGGTTTTTGTAAAAATATCTGCAATTTGTAAATCTGCTAATAAAATTAATATTAACATCACCTTTCAAAACATGATCCCTAATAAAATGATGTCTAATTTCTATATGCTTGAGTCGGATAGGATTTTTAGTCAAACTAATAGTAGTATTGTCACATTAGAATATGATCTTGCTTAATACCAAAATCTTCTAATTGTTGCTTTAACCAAAGGACTTGAGCAACACAACTACCTAAGGTACATCCCAGTGGATAAAGCTATAGAATTTTGTTTTCTAGATGACCAAGACATAAGCGATGATCCTAAAAAATGACATGTTCCTGATGTACTTTTTCTATCTACTTTGCATCTTGCAAAGTCAGCATCAGAATAAGAACCAAATCACATGATAAAGAATTTTTAGGATACCATAAATCTAACCTAGTAGTGCCTATCAAATACCAAAAAGATACGCTTGACCGCTATTAAATGAGATTCCGGGTTGGCAAAAGCACACAAACAAATAGCAAACATAATATAGGTCTACTAGAAGGTATAAAAGTGAACCTATCATACTCCTATAAAGTTTTGATCAATGATTTTCCTAATTCATCTAAATCCAATTTTATAAATGGGCTCATAGAGTTTTACTAGATTTAAATCTTTTCATGTCAAACCTCTCAATCAATTCATTTGTAACTTAGTTTGATAGATGATGTGCCATTTTCTTGTTGCTTTACTTGAAGACCTAAGAAAAATTAAGTTCTCCCATCATACTCATTTCAAACTTTTAGACATCAAAGATGAGAACTCATGGCATAAAGATTCATTTGTACTTCCAAATAATATATCATCTACATACACTTGTACCATAATCAAATCATCATCTATGCTCTTAAGAAATAAAGTGGTATCTACTCTACCTTTTCTAAATCCATGATCTATCAAAAGTTACTTAACCTATCATACCAAGCATGAGGAGCCTATTTAAACCATATAAAGCTTTCTTTAATTTATACACATGATTTGGATAATCAAGGCTTTCAAATCCAGGTGGTTGCTCTACAAATACATCTTTGGTCAATAAATCCATTAAAAAATGCACTTTTAACATCCATTTTGAAAAAAGTTTAAAATCTCTAAAACAAGCATAAGCAAGGAGTAAATTAATAGCTTCTAGTCTTGCTATGGGTGCAAAAGATTCTTCAAAATCTATACCTTCAACTTGTGTGTACCCTTGTGCAACTAACCTAGCTTTATTTCTAACTATACAACCTAAATCATCTAGCTTATTTCTAAAGACCCATTTTGTTCCAATGACATTTTGATCTTGAGGTCTTGGAACTAATTCCCAAACATCATTTCTTATAAATTGATTCAACTCCTCTTCCATAATAATCCAAAATTATCATTTAATCTTCTTCTAAATTTTAGGTTCAACCTCGATAAAAATGTTGAATGATCAACAACCTCTACTATGTCTTCTGGTCATAACTCCTTTTGAAGGATCTCCTATAATTAATTCCTTTGGATGATTTTTATTATAATTCCATTTAGGCAATGAATCATCATTATCTTCTAAAGATATTTTCTTAAAATTATCAATCTCTTCATCAATCACTTCATTTCTAATGGGATCAATTAAATTTTCATCAAAAATAACATGTATTGATTCTTCTACAATCATTTTTCTTTTATTGAAAACTCTATAAGCTCTACTAGAAAGAGAGTATCCTAAGAAAATACCATCATCTGATTTGCAATCAAACTTACCTAAATGCTCTTTTCCATTATTCAAAATAAAGCATTTACATCCAAATACATGAAAGTGTTCAATCTTAGGCTTCTTTCCAAAAAATATTTCATAAGGTGTCTTCTTCAAAATTGGTCTCAAATAGATCCTATTCATCACATAACATGTAGTATTTACTGCTTCTGCCCAAAAATATTTTAGTAATTTATACTCATCAAGCATTGTTCTACTTAATTTAATTAATATTCTATTTTTTCTCTCAACTACTCCATTTTGTTGGGGAGTTCTTGGTGCAACTAAATGACCATTCTACCCCTAGGAAATAGAACAAATTTTGGTCAAATCCATGGGGAATTTAGTCAAGTCCTCTTCATACCAACTTGATACCTTCATAATAGGTCAAGTAGACCCTATGGATGGTGGGGTAGTCAACCCAATGGGTTTGGGTCAGCCCAAATTGACCCACGGCCAAAACCGAGCACATTGCTCAAATTGGCCATATGGAAAACTTCCCTCCACTTATTTTGAAACACATGGGAGGTTACTACTCTACTCCTTAGCCCAAACCGACCATGTGGAAACTTCTAATTGCTCAAACAACCTATTCAATCTTGGCAATTGGATCAAAATAGAAAACATAGCTTCGGCCATCCGATTACCATAGTGGGAGATATACTCCCCCTAATTCACGTCAATTCTACCTTCCTCACTATCGATGGAGAGTATTAGGAGCCATATTAGAGTGATCCTAAACTCTAGAAGGGATTTAAATTTAGCATTTCTTGGTTTTCATCCTTTGAAAATAGGGGAGCTCCATAGATTGGCAAACTTTTTCCAAACTCCAAATCAATTCAACTGCCTTTGCACACTCCACCAGAGGGCCAAGTCGAGCTTTCCTAAGCTCTCTCTGAAGTTCTAAAGGCAAGGGGAGGTCTAATTCCATCAAAGCCGCAAGGGAGCTAAGGAGGGGTTGGTCCATAGAGAAATCTACTCAACCTCAGAAGCTAATACATTTACCACCGCTTCATCTGAACTAGAAAAAGCTCCTCCAAGGGAATCGAGCACTGGTGATCACCTTCGGTGATCAGCTCTAGTGATGTTAGACATTTTTTTACCACTAAACTCCATGTGTTTTGGTCTTTTGTGAAAGAAAGTTTAATGTCATGAAATTTCAACTGTTAGATGTGATTATCATTAGGGTTAGATGGTCAACTAAACCCAAACAAACACCCAACCCAAGCCAATTTGGCCAATTTTGTCAAATTGGTTAACTTAACCCATTTGACCTAAATGAATTCAAATGAGCCAAAATCAAATCTAAGCCAAACGAAACCAAACCAATTAAACCAAAACATCCCAAATGATCATATATTCTTGACCTAACCCTTGATTTGACCCAATTTGCCCATTGGTCAACTTGACTAACCTAACCCAATTTGACCTAAATGAGTCAAATTGAGCCAAACCTAACCAAATCAACTCCAATTACTTGAAATTTAGGCTAACCCACTTTTGGCTCATTTAGAATCGCCCAAATCAAATATAATGCCAAATGATCATTCTATCCTTATTAGGTCAAGGGCATCACATGAGATAAATCACTTATGTATGTGGTAATTTTCATTTCTTGGCCACTTGGTACTCTCCCAATGGCCCACCTGTACTAGGACATAGCCCTGATCCATGGGGTGGTTGGGTGGGCCATGACCCATGGGAGGTGAAATCACCTCACCCCCCCATTGGAGCATTTGAAACCCATAAGACACCCATGATTCCTCCTTGCATCCACCTCCAAACCTTCAACCAACCAAGCTAAGCCAACTCACCTCTTCCTACCCATGACTCGAGATGGTGGATGCCACTAGAAGCCAAAACGATCCCACCATCCGATCAAGATGAAGGGGTATACACCCCCTCATTTCCACTCAAACACACACAAAAATCATTCATCAGAGCCCTAGCTACCCAAGATGAACTACTAGAGCCATTTCTTAAGCTCCCAAGCTCATTCCTCGATCAAAAAATGCCATTCCCGTCCATCCTGAAATAGGACACTCCCATTTCTGACCCAACTTCCCTATTTCTCGATCAAACTCAAATTAACTTTGCACCTTCCATTAGCCTCCAAGAGTAAATCATCTCCCAAGCTTCCCAAACACCGGAGGTGGGACTTCGAACAAAGTTGAGCTCTAAATCATCAGTTCATAGCCTTTCAAGCGAACATTGAGGAATTGATCCAATTGTTGCTCAATAGGGCTTCATCTCCACTAGATGAAGCTTCCTCAATTTGATCTAGGGAGGTATGCTTCCAAAACTGATCCCAAAGAAATGGGTTGGAGCTTTTTGAAGAAAACTTGAATATCATGTGATATTGATTGTTGGATCCCTCTCGATCGATGTCGAAGGTGGGATCTTTTGGAGTTGATCCAAGCTTGGGTAAGCTCAATCAAGAGAGCAATGGCGAGACTCATTCTCCCTCACTCGTGAGATGTTAGATCACACACCTAAAATTGTTTAATGAAATTATGGTTGGTCCCCATGGGAAAACCATAAAAGTAATTAATTAAGTTCCTTAATCTAATTAACTATTAATTATGAGCTAATTGCATTAGGCCCCTTTTATTTTCTAGGATCATTGCAAGTTTATTTTCCATGCATATCATGTTGGCTCATAATTATTTAGATAATTACTTTAAGGTGACATAGGTAAGGGTAATTAATTCATCTAATTAGGGGTTCAACTTAATTAACCCAAAAAATTAACTTAATTACATTTCTTTAAATTAAATCAAATTACTAATGTGTGAATAGGTTTAAAATAGCAAGTGATGATTTCTCTTTCATCTTTAAATCAAATCAAATCCATACTTAATTAAAGAAGTTTTAGTTTGCCTTTAATAATCCTATTTGATTTGATTGTCCTTAAGAACTAGTTTGGTTGAATGAATCACATGCTTATATTTGATTGTCCCCTTTTCAATCATGTTAAATTTGGTATATCATTTGAATTCTTGTGCCTTTTCGTAATCAAGTAAAATAAAATTGATTTCCTTTATGTAAGTTTGTATGTGTTAATTTAATTTAATATATGCATGGTTATTATCATTATTAAATCCAAATGTGTTTTTCAAAAGCTTATAAATGAATAATAATATGTGTTATGATGCTAGTTATAAATACATAAGAAATGCATTATTTAAGTATATGAATGTTGAGTTCTCTTTCCTCTAATCTTATTTGATATAAGATTGAATGGAGATGGGTATATAGACACATCCAGAACACGAGGCTTAGCCCCAAGGAAGTCATTTGATTACCTCACTTCCGGTTTGTTACATAATTTATGGAATAGAGAAATGTTGAATGAATTTGTTCTCTATTAAAAAAAAACTAAAAACTCTTAACCATAAACTAAAACCTAAACCCTAAACCTAAAACCTAAACCCTAAACCCTAAACCCTAAACCGTAAACCCTAAACCCTAAAACCTACAACCCTAAACCCTAAACCCTAAATTCTAAACCCTAAAAAACCCTAAACTCTAAACCCTAAACCCTAAACCCTGAAAACCAAAAAACCTAAACCTAAACTAAATAAAACCTAAAAATAAAAAAAAATAAAAATACCATAACCTAAATAAAATAAACTAAAATAAAAACCTATAATAAAACTTGAACCTAAACCTAAACCTAAACCTAAACCTAAAATATAAATAAAATAAAAATAAAAAGTAAAATAAAATAAACAAAAAAAAATTAAATAAACCTAAATAAAAAAATAAAACCCTAACGTAAAATAAAATTAAAATAAACCTAAAATAAAATAAAATATAATAAAAACTAAATAAAAACCTAAACCTGAAAAATAAACCTAAAAATAAAAACTAAAAATAAATAAAAAATAAAACCTAAATCCTAAATTAAAAAAAATGAAAACTAAAATAAACAAAATAAAAATAAACCTAAACCTAAACTAAAATAAATTAAACCTAAATCTAAACCTAATATAAACTAAACCTAAACCCTAAACTTAAAAAATAAAATAAACAAAAATAAACCTAAACCAAAACTACGAAATAAAACTTAAAAATAAACCTAAATTAAAACCTAAAACCTAAAACCTAAAACTAAATAAATAAAATAAAAAACTAAACATTAAACTAAAAATAAAAAATAAAATCTAAATTTTAAAAATAAAATAAAAATAAACCTAAACTAAAAAATAAACATAAACCTAAACCTAAACCTAAAAATAAACTAAAATAAAAAAAAACCTACAATAAAATAAAGAAACTTAAATGAATAAACTAAACTAAATAAAAAATAAACCTAAATAAAATTATATACTAAAATAAACTAAAATAAATAAAATTAAACTAAATAAACTAAACCTATCGGTTTACTTTTAGAAAACCCTAAACCCTAAACCCTAAACTAAACCCTAAATCAAAACCCTAAACCCTAAATCCTAAAACAAACCATAAACTCGAAACCCTAAACCTTAAACCCTAAACCCTAAATGCTAAACCCTAAACCCTAAAACCCTAAAACTTAAACTCTAAACAAAACCCTAAACCCCACTAAATAACCCTAAACCTAAAGCTAACTCTAAACCCTAAACCCTAAAAACCCTAAACATTAAATCATAAACCCCAAAACCTAAACCATAACCCTAAACCTTATACCCTAAAATGCTAAACCCTAAACATTAAACCCTAAACCCTAAACCCTAAAAACTTATAATCCTAAATGTAAACTAAATAAAGCCTAAAAATAAAATTAATAAAATAAAAAAAGAAAATAAAATAAAAACCTAAACTAAAACTTAAAGCTAAACCTAAAAATAAAATTAAAAAGTAAAAAAATACCAAAATAAATTAAATAAAAACCTAAACTAAAGTAAAAAAGAAGATAAACATAAGAATAAAGAACCTAAATAAAATAAAAAACTAAATGTACAATAAAAATAAATAAACCTAAAATAAAATAAATTACAAACTAAATAAAAACCTAAACCTAAAAAAAGAAACCAAAAAAGTAAAACATATAAATAAATAAAATGAAAACCTAAACCCTAAAC
The DNA here is from genome assembly GCA_021442155.1 of Cymbidium sinense. NCBI lineage: Eukaryota > Viridiplantae > Streptophyta > Magnoliopsida > Asparagales > Orchidaceae > Cymbidium > Cymbidium sinense. Next base: position 74,505 of record JAKCPB010001316.1, read on the forward strand.
TAAAAAAAAACCTAAACCTAAAATAAAAAAAATAAACAAAATAAACTAAAATCTAAACTTAAACCAAAAAATAAAATAAAAATAAATAAAAGTAAACTAAAATAAAATAAATAAAAACCTAAACTAAACTAAAAAATAAAATAAACCAAAGAATAAAAATCCTAAATAAAATAAAAATAAATGTAAACGAAAACTAAAATAAGCCTAAATTAAAATAAAATAAAAACTAAATAAAAACCTAAACCAAATAAATAAACCTAAAAATAAAACCTAAAAATAAATAAGAAATAAAACTTAAACCATAAATTAAAAAAAACTAAACCTAAAATAAGTAAAGAATGAACAAAATAAAATAAACCTAAATCTTAACTAAAATAATCTAAACTAAAATAAATAAAACCTAAACCTAAACCTAAACCTAAATTAAATAAAATAAAATAAACTAAAAATAAACCTAAACCTAAACTAAATAATAAAACCAAAAAATAAACCTAAAACTTAAACCTAAAAAGATAAAATAAAAATCTAAATGTAAAATAAAAAATAAAACCTAAACCTAAAAAATATAATAAAAATAAACTCAACTAAAAAATAAACCCAAACCCTTACCTACCTAAACCTAAAAAAATAAACTAAAATAAAAAAACTTGAATTAAAATAAATAAACTAAACTAAACACAAATAAAAAATAATCCTAATAAAAAATAAAAATAAATAAACTAAAATAATAAATAAAAAAATAAACTAAATAAACCCAAATCTACTCGTTTACTTAATTTTAAAAAAACCATAAACCTAAATCCTAAACCCTAAACCTACAACCCTAATCCCTAAACCCTAAACGCTCAAAAACCCTAAACCCTAAAAGCATGAACTCTAATACCCTAAAGCATAAACCCTAAAGCCTAAACCCTAAACCCTAAACCCCAACACTAAACCCTAAACCATAAACCCCAAACCCTAACCAAAACATAAAATAACTAAATAAATTAAAAAAATAAACCTATACCTTAAAACCTAATTACCTAAACCTAAACTTAAACCCTAAGAATGGTTAGAACCTTGATGTCAAGAACATCACCGTCAACTAGGCTCATTCTAGATCTGGTAGTGGAGACAAAGTTGAGGTGGCGCTTATCACGCTGTGGGGATTTGGAGGTGCTGGTCGATATGGAGGTAGTGGACGGAGTAGTGGTAGATTTTGAGGCGAAAGAAGCAACGGAGGTTACAACCATGGTGGTGGTGGATGGAGAGATCGGGGAAATGATGGTGGATCTCGCTACACGAGATGATGGGGTGGTTCTAAAGGGAATTAGAGAAAATGAAGAATGGTCGATCCGATCCGCTGCTTATGAAATTGTGTCTTTATAGTAGAGAAATTTCTAGTTATCTAGGGTCTTTGATTTGCTCTATGAGTGCTCAATTTTTATCTATGTCATCTCTTGTGACTTAGAAAAATTGGAGTGTTACTTGGTTGATATGTTGAATCTGAATTTGTGCTTTGTTAAAAAAAAAAACTCTAAACTCTAAACTAAAACCTGAACCTTAAACATAAAACCTACACCCTAAACCCTAAACCCTAAACCCTAAAAATCCTAAACCCTAAACCATAAACCCAAACCCTAAACCCTAAAGCATAAACCCAAAACCCAAAACCCAAAACCTTCAACCCTAAACCATAAACATTAAACCCCAAACCCTAAACCTTAAACCTTAAACCCTAAACCCTAAATCCTAAACCCTAAGCCCAAAATACCTTAAAACCTAAACCTAAACTAAATATAACCTAATAAAAAATAAATAAAAAAACTTAAGCCTAAATAAAATAAATAAAATAAAATAAAATAAAGACCTAAACCTAAACCTAAAAAAATAAAATAAAATAAAAATATAAACTAAACTAAAATAAAATAAATAAAAACCTAAACTAAATTAAAAATTAAAATAAACCTAAAAATAAAAAAATTTAAATAAAATAAAATCTAAATGTTAAATAAAAATAAAATAAACCTAATGTAAAATAAAATAAAAACTAAATAAAAACCTAAACTTAAAAAATAAACTTAAAAATAAATAAAAAATAAATCCTAAACCTTAAACTAAAAAAAAACCTAAACCAAAAATAAAAATAAAATAAAATAAATTAAACCTAAACTAAAATAAACTAAACCCTAAACTAAACTAAAATAAATAATACCTAAACCTAAACCTAAAATAAACTAAACCTAAACCCTAAAATAAATAAAATAAAATAAACTAAAAATAAACCTAAATAGAAACTAAAAAAATAAAACCTAAAAACAAACCTAATATAAAAGCATAAAACTAAAAAAAGAAAATAAAAACCTAAACCTAAAAAGAAGAAAATAAAACATAAACCTAAATAAAATAAAATAAAAATAAAACTAGACAAAAAAATAAACCTAAACCTAAAACTAAACCTAAAAAATAAATTAAAATAAAAGACCTAAACTAAAATAAAAAAACTTAATTAAATAAAAATAAAAACTAAACCTAAATAAATAAACTAAAACTTAAACCCGCTATTTAATTTAGAAAAAACCCCAAGACTAAACTTAAACCCTAAAACTAACCTCAAACACTAAACCTACACCTACAACCCTAAACCTAAACATCAAACTAACCCTAAACCCTAAAAAAACTCTAAACCTAAACCTAAACCCTAAACCTAAACCTAAAAAAAACCATAAACCCTATCTTAAACCCTAATCTAACCCTAAACCCTAAGCAAACCTAAACCCTAAACCTAAACCTTAAACCTAAATGCTAAACCTTAAACCCTAAGCTAAACCTAAACCCTAAACCTAAACCTAAACCCTAAATGCTAAACCCTAAAGCCTAAACACTAAATCCTAAACCCTAAACCCTAAACCCTAAACCCTAACCCTAAACCCTAAACCCAAAAAACCTAAACATAAATTTAATAAAATATAAAAATAAAATAAATAAAAAATCTAAATCAAAATAAAATAAAATAAAATAATTAAAAACTCAAACTAAAAAATAAACCTAAACCTGAAAAAATAAAATTAAAAAATTAAGAAAACTAAAATAAAATAAATAAAAACCTAAACTAAACTAAAAAATAAAATAAACCAACAAATAGAAAACCTAAATAAAAAAACTAAACATAAAATAAAAATAAAATAAACCTAAATTAAAATAAAATAAAACAAAATGAAAACCTAAACTTAAAAAATAAACCTAAAATAAAAAACCTAAAAAATAAATAAAAATAAAACCTATACCCTAAACAAAAAAAAAACCTAAGCTTAAAATAAAAAATAAAATAAAAATAAAATAAACTTAAACCTAAACTAAAATAACATAAACTAAAATAAATAAACCTTAACCTAAACCTAAAAAGCTAAATCTAAACCTAAACCTAAACTAAATAAAATAAACTAAAAATAAACCTAAACCTAAACTAAAAATATAAAACCTAAAAATAAACCTAAAATAAAAACCTAAAACCTAAACCTAAAAACATAAAATAAAAACCTAAACCTAAACCTAGAAATAAAAAATAAAACAAAAATAAAGCTAAACTAAAAAATAAACCTAAACCTAAAAAATAAATAAAAATAATAAACATAAAATAAATAGACTAAACTAAATAAAAAAATAAACCAAAATAAAATAAATAAAAAATAAACTAAATATACTAAATAAACTTAAACTTACCGGTTTACTTATCTTTAAAAAAAACCATAAACCCTAAATCCTAAACCCTAAACCCTAAACCCTAAACCTATAACCCTAGACCTACAACACTAAACCTAAACCTAAACCCTAAACCCTAAACCCTAAAACCCTAAACACTAAACCCTAAACCCTAACCCTAAACTCTAAACCCTAAAAGCCTAAACCCTAAACCCTAAACATACAACCCCTAAACCTATAACCCTAAACCCTAAAACCCATATACTAAACCTAAACCTTAAAGGCATAAAATCTAAAACACTAAACCCTAAACCCTAAACCCTAAACCCTAAACCCTAAACCCTAACCCTAAACCCTAAACCCTAAAACCCAAACCCTAAACCTAATCCTAAAGTAACTAAATAAACTAAAAAATAAACCTAAACCCTAAGAATGGGAAAACTGATGATGTGAACAACAAACCAAAGCTGGCTTGGAGGCGGCAGAGGAAGGCATATAGTGGGGGATCTGAGGTGCTTGGATATGGAGGTGGTGGCAGCATTGGTTATGGGAGTGAGGACCACGGAGGTTACAACTGGTGGTGGAGGAGGGAGATATCGAGGATATGATGGTTCCCGCCACTGAGAGGCCGGGTGGTTTTGATAGAACTAGAAACAAGAATACTATTCGACCACGCTATGGAACTGCCTTTATAAGAGAGACTTCTAATTATCTAGTATTTTGATTTGCTCTATGCGTCATATTTGATCTACATCATCGCTTGTGTCCTAGAGAACTTGGTGTGTTACTTGGTTGACAAAATTGAAAAGAAGAAATATTAAATTTGAATTTATTCCCTGTTAAAAAAAAAACCCAAATCCTAAAACCCAAAACTAAAACCTTAACCATAAACCTAAAAGCTAAACCCTAAATACTAAAAACTAAAATAAAAAGAAATAAAAATAAAAAAACTCTAACACTAAATCCTAACACTAACTTGTAATGCTAAACCCTAAACCTGAACCCCAAACATAAAACCTAAAACCTAAATCCTAAACCCTAAATATACTAAACCCTAAACCGTAAAAACTAAACCCTAAACCCTAAAACCCTAAACCCTAAACCATAAACCCTAAACCCTAAACCATAAAACCTAAACCCTAAACCCCAAACCCTAAACAATAAACCATAAACCCTAAACTAACCCCAAACCCTAAACCCTAAACCATAAAAAAACTAAAAACCTAAACATAAAAATAAAATAAATGAAAACCTTAAAACATAAAATAATAAAATAAAATAAAATAAAACATAAACTAAAACATAACCTAAACATGAACCTAAACCTAAACCTAAACCTAAAAAAAAATAAAATCTAAACTAAATTAAAATAAATAAAATCCTAAACTAAACTATAAAAAATAAAAAATTTAAATAAAATAAAAACAAATCCTAAAATTAAAATAAAATAAACCTAAAATAAAATAAAATAAAAACTAAAAAGATCTAAACCTTAAAAATAAACCTAATAATAAAACCAAAAAATAAATAAAAAATAAAACCTAAACTTTAAACTAAAAAAAAATGAAACCTAATATAAAAATAAAATAAATAAAATAAAATAAACCTAAACCTAAACTAAAATAAAGTAAACTAAAATAAATAAAACCTAACCCTAAACGTAAACTAAATAAAATAAAATAAAAACTAAAATAAACCTAAACCTAAACTAAAACTAAAACATAAAAATAAACCTAAAACAAAACCTAAACCTAAACCAAAAAATAAATAAAATAAAACCTAAACCTAAACCTAAAAGTAAAAAATTAAACCTAAACAAAAAAAAAATAAAATAAAAATAAACCAAAACTAAAAAATAAACGTAAACCTAAAAAAAAACTAAAATAAAAAACCTAAGCTAAAATAAATAAACCTAAAATAAAACCAAACTAAATAAAAATAAAAATAAGCCTAAATAAAAGTAAAAATAAAATAAAATAAAATAAATAAAAAATGAAAAAATAAACATAAACCTTTGAGTTTACTTCATTTAAAAAAATATAATAACCTAAACTCTAAACCCTAAACCCCAAACCCTAAACCCTAAACCCTAAACCCTAAAAACCTAAACCTAAACTAAAAAAAAACCTAAAATTAAAATAAATAAAACCTAAACCTAAACCTAAAATATACTAAACCTAAACCTAAACTAAATAAAATAAAATGAACTAAAATAAACCTAAACCTAAACTAAAAAACAAATCCTAAAAATAAACCTAAAGTAAAAAACCTAAACTGTAAACCTAAAAAAATAAAATAAAAACCTAAACCTACACCTAAAAATAAAAAATAAAACTTAAACAAAATAAAATAAAATAAAAATAAAACTAAACTAAAAAAGAAACATAAACCTAAACCTAAATATAGAAAATAAACTAAAAAAATACCTAAACTATAATAAATAAACCTAAAATAAATAACTAAACAAAATAAAAATAAAAAATAAGCTTAGTAAAAAAAATATGATAAACTAAAATAAATAAACTTAAACTTAATGGTTTACTTAATATTTTAAAAACCTAAACACTAAACCCTAAAACCTAAACCCTACATCCTAAAGCCTAAACCCTAAACACTAAACCCTAAAACTAACCATAAACCCAAAACCCTAAGCCGTAAATCCTAAACATTAAAAACCCCTAAACCCAAAATCCTAAACCCTAAATAAAAAAAATTAAAATAATAAAAAAAAACTCTAGCCCTAAACCCTAAACACTAAACCCTAAATCATAAACAGTAAAACACTAAATCCAAAACCTTAAACCCTAAACTATGAAACCCTAAACCCTAAACCCTAAACGAAAACCTAAACCCTAAACCCAAAAACCTACAACACTTAAACCTTAAATCGTTAAACCCTACACCCTAAACCCTAAACCCTAAACCCTAAACACTAAATCCTAAAGCCTAAACCCTAAAATTTATAACCCTAAAACCTAAACCCTAAACCCCAAACCCTAAATTCTAAACCCTAAATCCTAAACCCAAAACCCAAAAAACCTAAAAACCTAAACCTAAACTATATAAAACCTAAAAATAAAATAAATAAATAAAACCTAAACCAAAATAAAATAAAATAAAAAAAAAAAAAAAATAAAAACCTAAACTAAAAACTAAACATATACCTAAACCTAAACAAAAAATAAAGTAAAATAAAAAATAAAAATTGAACTAAAATAAAATAAATAAAAACCTAAACTAAACGAAAAAAATATAATAAACCTAAATAAAACCTAAATAAAATAAAGCCCAAATGAAAAATAAAAATAAAATAAACCTAAAATAAAACAAAATAAAAACACAATAAAACCTAAACCTAAAAAATTGACATAAAAAAACCTAAAAATAAATAAAAAATAAAACCAAAACCCAAAACTAAACAAAAGAAAACCTAAGCTAAAATAAACAAAATAAAATAAACTTAAACCTGAACTAAAATAAATAAAACCTAAACTTTAACCTAAAATAAACTAAACCTAAACTCTAAACTAAATAAAATAAATAATCTAAAAATAAACCTAAACCTAAACTAAAAAATAAAACCTAAAAATAAACTTTAAATTAAAACCTAAAACCAAAACCTAAAAAATAAAATAAAAACCTAAACCTAAACATCAAAATAAAAACCTAAAACCTAAACCTAAACTATAAAAATAAAATAAAAATAAAACTAGATAAACTAAATAAACCTAAATCGACCAACTTACACAATTTTTTTAAAAAAACCCTAATCTCTAAACTAACACTAAACCTTAAACCCTAAATCCTAAACCTTAAAACTAACCCTAAACCCTAAACCTTAAACTAACAACCGTAAACCCTAAACTAACCCTAAAAACTAAACCATAGACCCTAAAGCCTAAACTCTAAACCCTAAGCCCTAAACATTAAACCATAAACCCTAAACCCTAAACCCTAACCCTAAACCCTAAACCCTAAACCCTAAAACCCTAAACCCTAAAACCCTAAACCCTAAACCATAAACTCTAACCTAACTTACACTTAAAACTCCTAAACTAAAGTAAACCCTACTAAACTAAACACTGTAACCTTAAACTAAAACCTAAACTCTAAACCCTAAACACTAAACCTTAAAGTTTAAACTAAACTACACCCTAAACTATAAACCCTAAACTCCTAACCTGTCCATAAAAGTATAAACTTAAAACCTAAAGTAAATTAAAACACTAAAGTAGTCTAAACCTTAAACCCTAAACCCTAAACACTAAACCCTAAACCTTTACCCTAACCTTAAACCCTAAACCCTAAACCCTAAACCCTAAAACCTTAAACCCTAAAACACTAGACCCAAAACTCTGAACTTACCCTAAACCTTAAACCCTAATCCATAAAAACCCTAAAACCTAAAGCCTAAAGCCTAAACCCTAGACCCTAAACCCTAAACTAACCTTAAACCCTAAGCTAACCCTAAACCCTAAACTTAACCTTAAACCTTAAATCTTAAGCTAAATATAAACCCTAAACCCTAAAAACCCTAAACCCTAAAAACCCTAAACACTAAAGCCTAAACCCTAAATCTTAAACCCTAACTTTGAACCCTAAACCCTAAAACCCTAAACACTAAACCCTAAAACCCTAAACCCTACGCCCTAAACCCTAAACCTTGAAAACCTAAAAACCTAAACCTAAATAAATAAAAGTTAAATATAAAATAAAACCTAAGTTATATAAAATAATAAAATAAAATAATATAAAACCTAAACTAAAACATAAACCTAAACCTAAAATTACAATAAACTAAAAAGTAATAATAATCTAAAATAAAATAAATAAAAACCTAAACTAAATTAAAAATAAAAAAATTGTGAATAAAAAACCAAAATAAAATAAAAATAGAACATAAAATAAAAATAAAATAAACCTAAAATAAAAATAAAATAAAAATGTAAACTAAAAAAATAAACCTAAAAATAAATAAAAAATAAAACCTAAACCCTAAACTATAAAAAAACCTAAACTTGAAATAAAAATAAAATAAACAAAATAAACATAAACCTAAACCTAATATAAAATATGTAAAACCTAAACTTGAACCTAAAAAAAACTAAATCTAAACCTAAACTAAAAATAAAACATAAAATAAACTTAAACCTAAACTAAAAAATAAAACCTAAAATAAATCTAAACCTAAACTAAAAAATAAAACCTAAAATAAACCTAAAATAAAAACCTAAAACCTAAACTTAAAAAAATAATATAAAAACTTTAACTTGAACCTAAAAATAAATAATAAAACCTAAACTATAAAAAATAAACTCAACAGAAGAAATAAATCTAAACCTAAAAAAATAAACTAAAATAAAACCCTAAACTTAAAATAAATAAACTAAACTAAATAAAAATAAAAAATAAACTTAAAAAAACAAAAATAAATAAAAAATAAACAAAATAAACTTAAAACCTAAACCTATAGGTTTACTTTATTTTTTTCTAAAAAAAAAACTTAAACCATAAATCCTAAACCCTAAACCCTAAAAAACCCTAAACACTAAAACCATAAACCCTAATCCATAACCCTAAACCCTAAACCCTAAAATCATAAACCCTATAACCCTAAACTCTAAACCCTAAACCCTAAACCCTAAACTCTAAACCGTAAACCATAAAACATAAACCAAAACATAAAGAAACTAAATATATAAAAAAAACCTAAACCATAAAACCTAATAAACCTAAGCCAAAACCTAATTCATAAGAATGGCTTAACCTTGACAGGAACATCATCCAACTCCTAGATCCGCCATGGAGGTGGAGGAGGCGCAGCTATCAAGTGGTGTTGGGTGATCTAAAGGCACTGGTGGATATGGAGGTGGTGGTCAGAGCAATGGTGGTTGTTGAGGAGGGAGGAGTGATGGAGCTTACAACCATGGTGGAGGTGGAGGGAGAGATTGGGGATATGATGGTGGATCCTCTACCGAGGTTTTGATGGGAATTGGAGAAACTGAAGAACACCTGATCCGATCTACTGCTTATGGAACTGTGTCTTTATAGTAGAGATGGTTCTAGTTATCTAGGGTTTTCATTTGCTCTATGCGTGCACATTTTTTAACTATGTTGTCGCTTATGTCTTAGAAAACTTGGTGTGTTACTTGGTTGATGAAAAAAAAAGAAGAAATGTTGAATGTTAATTTTTTGTATGTTAAAAAAAGCCCAAAAACACTAAACCCTAAACTAAAACTTGAACCCTAAACCTAAAACTTAAATCTTAAACACTAAACCCTAAATCCTAAACCCTAAAAACCCTAAATCCTGAACCATAAACCATAAATAAACCCTAAACCTAAACCTAAACCTTAAACCTTAAACCTAAACCCTAAACCCTAAATAAATAAACAAATAAATTGAATATACTAAATAAACCAATACCTACTAGTTTACTTAAATTTTTTCAAAAAAACCTTAAACCCTAAATCCTAAACCTTAGACCCTAAAACTTGAGAACTACATTCCTATTTATATTTTTGACAAGTTTTATAACATCACTATCTTTTCTAATAAACATATCAAATACTTTTCACGCTTCTCTTATAATGGTGATTTCATTCTTAAAGAGGTATGAAATTTTATTTGAAATAAATAAAACACCTCTAATGTTTTCATTAAACTTTGGAACAAAATCATTCCCATTTCTTATTTAGTTTTAGGTTGGAGGATTTTGAATAACTTCATCCTTGTTGATTCCTTGCTCTCACTTAAAGGGTTTTACTTACATTCTGAGTGTTATTATTTCCTTCATATTGAAAATGTTAATCATGTTTTTGTCAATGGCACTATTACTTCCAAAATTTGGATATGGTATGATGATTTATTTAACACTAACTATTTTCATGGCTCTCTTTAATTATATCAACTTCTTGAAGCTTGTTTTCATAAAATTTTGAAAGGTCATATCAAAGCTTTAATTATTATTACCCTGATTTGGTTCATTTAGATGGATAAAATGATGCTAAATATTGTGGCATCCCTATGAACCATAAAAAAGATCCTTGCTAGAACTAAAGAGAAAATTAGCAGTTTTCACTTTAGAGGTTATAAATTTGTATAAAAAATTGGGTATCACTTTGCATGATGATCCTTCCTACAAGAGTATTAGGATTATACATTGGATTAAGCCTAAAAAAATTCTATTAAGATCAATACTGATGGTTCGATTTCCCAAAACAAATATGGCTGTGGTGGAATTCTTAGGGATTCTAAATGCACTATCATTTGTGGTTTTGCCTACCTCCTCAAATCTTGTTCTTTTATTTATGCTAAACTCATGGTTGTTAACAAAGCTATTGATATTTGTTTAAGCAAAGGCCTTTAATATTTAGATTGAATTTTATGCTCTTCTTTTACTTGATATGCTCAATAAGACTAAAATGGGAAATGCTAACTTATTTTATCTTCTTAATCACACTTAAAAGTTTCTTTCTCAAGTTTGGTACAAAATTTCTCACATTCTTCATGAAGGAAATGCTTGTGCTAATTTCCTGGCTAATTTGGGAGGTGAATTAAATGAGCTCGATTTATTTGATAACCATAGCTTACCTAAGCATCTGTGGTCCGTCAACTGGATAACACTGATAGCCTACCAAATATTTTAACCTTCTACTCTTTTGTTGATCTTTTGTTATGGTGATTTTATTCAGTTTATTTTTTTGTTGTTTTTTGTGCTCCCCTCTAGAAATGGTTTTATGAGTTTATTTCTATACTTACACCCCTTTTTCTTTACCCCATTCTATACTTGCCTATCCTTTTTTTTGGGTCTTTGTGGTGCTATTTTTAATTGGTTTCCCTATCTTCTGAGCCTGGTGGTTTTCTTTCTTTGGCTCATTATTTGTGTCTCCTGTTGACTATGTTGGATTTTGGCACCCCTTTACCAATGAATGTTGGGTTTTCCTCTAGTTTTGGATGGTTGTGGCCATTTTTGAATTGGATTTGTGGATGCTATAGTTGGTTTTGCGGTTACTATTTTCTTTCATCCGCTTATTTTGGGTTGTTATTTTTTCATGGGTTCTATTGGCCTCTTCTAGCTTAGCTTAGTTTTGGGTTTTTTGGTGGTTGCTATTCTCATTTCCTGGTTTGTCTTGCAGGTTTTTGCTAGTTGGTTCCATCTTCCTTGTGAATTGAGTTATTTTATGGTTGTTGTCTCCATTTTTTTTTTTCTAGTGACTATCCGCCTTTGGGATTTGGAAGTGGTTTTGTTTTCCTGCTTTGCTCCTTTCCTTATAATTTTGCTACCTTATGGTTGGGTGGTCTTCCTTGGCCTTTCTAGTTTGGTGTGACTACCATTTTGTTTCTTGGTTATTTTGAGATCTCCGGTGGGTTGTATGTTGTTATTCTTTTCCTCTTGGGCTCAGATTGGCTGTCTACGGTTGGTTTTGTTGGATGGGTTGGTTGTGGATGTGTTGGCTATGTTTGATGGTTTGTTTAGGTGCTTTTGGTTTTTTCCGCCTCGGGTTGGTTATCCTCTCTTGGGTGCAGCTATTTTTCCTTTATTTTTGCTTCCTGATTTGGGTGTTGGTTTTTAGCTTCTCTGACTTCTTCTACTAGTTATTTTATTGGAAGCTAGCCTAGGTGGTTTTATTGGCTATTTTGTTGTTGGAGGATATGAGCTCTTGTGGTTTTTTTGGTCCTATTTTAGAACTTGTTGTTGGGGGTTTGCCGTTTGAGGGGTTTTTCTATGGCTGCTGCCTTGCATTGGATGCTGGTGTCATGGCTTGGTGTTTTGGGCTTTATGTTGACTATTGGTCTTTGGTTTAGTTGGCTCTTATTTCTAATTTTTTTATTAGTTGGTGATGGGGATTTGCTTTCCTTTTGGTATATTGGTGGTGGTTTTGATGGTGATTTATGGATGCCATCTTGGTCTCTCTATGCTTTCCTCTCTCTGGTGCCGCTTATCTTCTACTATTTTGTTGTTTGGATGGAGGTTTTTCCATTGGATTTGGATTGCTATTTCTATAGAGATAGTTGTGGGTTATTCTCAGCCAGTGACCATGCTGTAACTTCTGGGATGTTGGCTTTATGTGTTTGGTCTGTTGGTGGGTTGGCACTGGCTGGCTACTAATTGGCAATTTTTCTCTATTTTTTGGTGTAGGAACTGGATCACTATGGACTGTTTTACCTTGGATGGTTGCTTATATCAAGTATCCTGCTATGATGGCATTAATGTTTCCCCATATCTTCTCTCTGGTTGGTAGCATGCATATGATTGTAGCCCTTCTCATGAAGTTTGGATGCTTATATGTATTGTTTCCCCTTGAGATGATCTTAACTGAGCTTGAGCCTCCTCTTTCTTAGCTCTTTCTAAATTGTTTACTTTATAATTTTTCCATGAGCTATGACCATAGCCTTTGTAGTATTTTGCAGATTTCTTTTGCAGGTTTGAACTTCATAGATGCAATGATCTTTACTCAGCCAACTCAAGTGTCATTGAGGTGGATCTTGCTTATCTTGCCTTCTCAAAGGGATCATGAGCTGTTGCTGACTAGTCCTTTTACTATTTTCTTAAGTTATATTAGTCCTTTCTGTGTCATTTCTCAATTGCTTCTATGTTGTTGCTTTTACTCTTTTATTTAGTTTTTTTCCATTGTACTTACATGGGGCATTAGCTCTTTAGGTTTGTGTTAGCTTTGTGAGCAGTAGAATTTTGAACTTTACTCCTTTTAAGGATATTATATTTTTTTATTTTTAAGGTAATTCTAACTTTTGTAAAAAAAAGACCAAAACCCCAAGAATGAGCGTAACCTGATGGCGTGAACATCACCATCAACCAAGCTTAGTCTAGATCTGCTAGAGGTGAAGGGGAGGCTTATCAGTGGTGGTGGGGGATCTAGAGGTGCCGTGGATGAGGGAGTGGGCAAAGTGGTGGTTATGGAGGCGGAGGAGCGAGATAGGTTGCCATGGTGGTGAGGAGAGATCGAGAATATGATGGTGGATCCCGCCACTGAGAGGTCGATGTGGTTCTAATGGGAGCTCGAAACTAAGAACGGTTGATCCGATCCGCTTCTTATGGAACTATGTCTTCACAGAGAGGGTCCTAATTATCTGTGGGATTTTGATTTTCTATGCATGCTCATTTTTTATCTATGTCCACTTGTGTCTTAGAAACTTGGTGTGTTACTTGGTTGATGAAATTGAAAAGAAGAAATGTTGAATCAATTTGTTATCTATTAAAAAAAACCCAAAACCCTAAAACCAAAAAACCTAAACCCTAAATCCTAAAACCTAAACTCTAAACCCTAAACCCTAAACCATAATCCCTAAACCCTAAACCCTAAACCCTAATCCCCAAACCCTAAACCCTAAACCCTAAATCCTAAACCCTAAACCCTAAACTAACCCAAAACCCTAAACCCTAAAAAGCTAAAAACCTAAACCTAAACCTAAACTAAATAAAACCTAAAAATAAAATAAATAAAAAACCTAAACCAAAATAAAATAAAGACATAAACTAAAACCTAAACCTAAACCTAAACATAAACATAAAAAAGAAAATAAAAAATTAAAACTAAACTAAACTAAAATAAATAAAATCTTAAACTAATCTAAATAAAATAAAAACTAAACCTAAAATAAAACAAAAATAAACCTAAAATAAAATAAACAAAAATCTAAACCTAAAAAATAAACATTAAAAAAACTAATAAATAAAAATAATACCTAAGCCCTAAACTAAAAAGAAAACAAACATAAAATAAACAAAATAAAATAAACCTAAACCTGAACTAAAATAAATTAAACTAAAATAAATAAAACCTAAACCTAAACCTAAAATATATTAAACCTTAACCCTAAACTAAAATAAACCTAAACCTAAACTAAAAAATTAAACTTAAAAATAAACCTAAAATACAAACAAACCTAAAACCTAAAAAAAAAAAATAAAAAAAAACCTAAACCTAAACCTAAAACAAAAAAAAAAAAAAAGAACCTAAACCTAAAATAAATAAAAATAAAACTAGACTAAAATTAAACCTAAACCTAAACCTAAAAAAATAAACTAAAATAAAAATCTAAACTAAAATGATAAATCTAAAATAAATAAATTAAAATAAATAAAATATAAAATAAACCTAAATAAAATTAAAATAAATAAACTAAAATAAATAATAAAATAAACTAAAAACTAAGTAAATCTAAACATACTAGTTTACTTAATTTAAGAAACCTAAACACTAAACCTAAACCTAAACCCTAAACTAAACCCTAAACCTTAAAACTCTAAACCCTAAACTAACCCCTAAACCTCCTAAACCCTAAAACCAAACCAAACCTATAAACCATAAACCCTAAACCTAATCCTAAAAACCTAAACCATAAAACCCTAAACCATAAACCCTAAAAACCCTAAAACCTAAACATAAAATCCTAAACCCTAAACCCTAAATGTGGTTTCATAAATGTTAAACCTAAATCCTAAAACTATAAACCCTAAACTAAACCCTAAATAAAAAAGTTTAAACTAAACTTAAACAATAAACCCAGTTGATTAATTTTTATGAAAGGTGATTAAATGTCAAAGAGAATTTGAAGTACAAAATTGGTGTTCCTTCTGTTTTCTTGTTCACCTATTGATGTTGTGTTCTTTAAAATACTAGTCAGATGTTACAAACTTCTTTCTTCCAAGTTCTCAACATTAACTAAGATCAACAAGGGTATTGTTCAAATTATCACCTTAATATTAAAAGGGAGAAGGGAGATCTGAGGTTTTCAATAAGTTTGTTGGCTATTCTTTATTGCTCTAAGTTAAATGTGATTTTGATGAATTTATTAATTTTAATGAGGATATGTCCAAAATGATTTATTATGACATTTTTAATAAACACTCCCTAAACCTAAACCCAAACCCTAAAAACCCTATGTTAAATAAATTATAAATGTAAACATACATCACCTAAACTTGTAAACAGATATTTGAAGGATCAAAAAATTTATGATAGTGATCATCTTATGGGGGAATGGTATGGAAGAGAGAAGGAAAATGAGAATCATGATGATGGGATGCCGAAGCTAACTATTAAATCACCACCTCAAGTTAAATCATTTTGTAAATATTATTTTGTGAATTTTTTAATTACATTATTTCATCTTATTTTATTATTCATCTCTGTTGATTTTGAATTTCTTATTTATTATGAAATCATTTGAAAAAACCTCAAACCTTAAAATATTAAATAAATAAAAAAAAATAAAGTCTAAATAAATTAAAAAATAAAATAAAAACCTAATAAACTAAAACCAAACCCTAAACTAAAACCTAAAACCCTAAACTAAAACCTAAACAAACCAAACCCTAAACATAAAAAAAATAAAAAAAGTAAAAAAGAACCCTAACCCTAAACCATAAACCCTAAAACTAACCGTAAGCCTTAAACCCTAAACCCTAAAACTTTAAACCCTAAACCATAAACCCTAAATCCTAAACCCTAAACCCTAAACACTAAATCCTAAAAATCCTAAACCCTAAAGCCTAAACACAAAACTCTAAACCCTAAACCCTAACCTTGAACCCTAAACCCTAAAACCCTAAACCCTAAAACCCTAAACCCTAAACCCTAGACATTAAACCCGAAAAACCTAAGAACTTAAACCTAAACTAAATAAAACCTTAAAAAAAAACATAAACCTAAATAAAATAATAAAATAAAATAATATAAATACTTAAAATAAAACTAAAACCTAAACTTGAAAAAAATAAAAAATAAAAATAAAAATAAACTAAAATAAAATAAAGGAAAACCTAAACTAAAGTAAAAAAAATAAAATAAACCTAAGAATAAACTTAAATAAAATTAAAACTAAAAGTAAATTAAAAACAAAATAAACTTAAAATAAAATAAAATAAAACTAAATAATCCTAAACCTAAAAAAATAAACCTAATAATAAAACTTAAAAATAACTAAAAAATAAAACCCTAAACCTAAAACTAAAAAAAACAAAATCTAAATTAAAAATAAAATAAAAAAATAAAATAAACCTGAAACTAAACTAAAATAATGTAAACTATAATAAATAAAACCTACACCTAAACAGAAACTAAATATAATTAAATAAACTAAAAATAAACCTAAAACTAAACTAAAAAGTAATACCTAAAAATAAACATTAAAATAAAAACCTAAAACTTAAACCTATAAAAATAAAATAAAAACCAAAACCTAAACGTAAAAATAAAAAATAAAGCCTAAACCTATAAAATAAAATAAAAATAAAAGTAAACCTAAACCTAAAACTAAAAAATAAACTGAAATAAAAAACTTAAGCTAAAATAAATCAACCGAAAATAAATCTAAACTAAATAAAAATAAAAATCAACCTAACTAAATATAAAAATAAAACAAAGTAAAATAAATAAAAAATAAACTAAATAAACATAAACCTACGAGTTTACTTAATTTTAAAAAAATATAAATAATTAAAAAATTAGAAAATAAACCCTAATCCTAAACCCTAGACCTACAATCCTAAACCCTTAACCTTAAACCCTAAAACCCTAAACCCTAAACCCTAAACCCTAAACCTGAAATCCTAAACTATATACCCTAAGACACTAAACCCTAAATCCTAAAACCCTAAACCCTAAAACCTAAAAACCTAAACTTACAACCTTAAAAGTTACAATCATAAACCCTAAACCCTAAGCCCTAAACCCTATAAACTTAAAAACCTAAACTTAAATAAAATAAAAAAATTAAATAAAATAAAAATTTAAACGAAACCCTAAACCTAAACCTAAACATAAAAATAAAATAAAATAAAAAATAAAAATGAACTAAAATAAAATAAATAAAAACCAAAATTAAACTAAAAGATAAAATAAACCTAAGAATAAAAAACCTAAATAAAAAAATAAACATAAATTAAAAATAAAATTAAATAAAAACTAAATAAAAACTTAAACCTAAAAAAATAAACATAATAATAAAACCTAAAATAAATAAAACCTAAACCCTAAATTATAAAAAGCTAAACCTAAAATAAAAATAAAATAAACAAAGTAAAATAAACCTAAACAAAAACAAAAATAAAGTAAACTAAAATAAATAAAACCTAAACCTAAACCTAAAATAAGTTAAACCTAAACCTAAACCAAAACTAAATAAAATAAAATAAACAAAAAATAAACATAAACCTAAACTAAAAAGTAAAACCTAAAAATAAACATAAAATAAAAACCTAAAACCTAAACCTAAAAAAATAAAATAAAACCTAAATGTAAACATAAAAAATAAAAATAAATAAACTTAAATAATAAAAAAAAAGTAAAACTAAACTAATAAATAAACCTAAACCTATAAACTAAACTAAAATAAAAAACCTAAGCTAAAATAAATAAACCAAAAATAAAACTAACTAAATAAAAATAAAAATAAACCTAAATAAAAATAAAAATAAAATGAACTAAAAATTAATAAAAAATAAACTAAATAAGCATAAACCTACGAGTTTACTTAATTTAAAAAAAATAATTAAAAAAACCTAAACCTTAAACCTTAAACCCTAAACCCTAAACCCTAAAACCCTAAACCTAAAACCTAAACCTATAATTTAAAACCCTAAACCTAAACCCCAAACCCTAAACCCTAAATCTTAAACCCTAAACCCCAAACCCTAAAAATCTAAAAACCTAAACCTAAACTAAATAAAATCAAAAAATAAAATAAATGAAAAACCTAAACGTAAATAAAAACCTATACTAAACCCTAAACCTAAACCTAACCCTAAACCTAAACCTAAACCTAAACCTAAAAAAAAAATAATAATAACTAAACTAAAATAAAATAAATTAAAACCTAAACCAAACTAAAAATAAAACCTAAAACTAAAAAACTTAAATAAAATCAAACCTTAAAGTAAAATAAAAATTAAATAAACTTAAAATAAAATAAAATAAAAACTAAATAAAAACATAAACCTAAAAGATAAAACTAATGATAAATAAATAATAAAATCTAAACCCTAAACTAAAAAAAACCTAAACCAAAAATAAACAAAATAAAATAAATCTAAACCTAAACTAAATTAAACTAAACTAAAATAAATAAAACCTAAACTTAAACCTAAAATAAACTAAACCTAAACCCTAAACTATATAAAATAAATTAAACTAAAAATAAACCTAAACCAAAACTAAAAAATAAAGCCTAGAAATAAACCAAAAATTAAACCTATAACCTAAACCTAAAAGAATAAAATAAAAACCTAAACCTAAAACTAAAATAAAACCTAAACCCTAAACTTAATAATAAAAAAATAAACCTATACCTAAAAAATTAAATAAAAATAAAACTAAACTAAATAATAATGATAAACCTAAACCTAAACCTAAAAAATAAAATAAAATAAAAAATCTACACTAAAATAAATAAACTAAACTAAATAAAAATATAAAATAAACTAAATAAATTAAATAAGCCTAAACCTACTGGTTTACTTAATTTTTTTAAAACTATAAACCCTAAACCCTAAACACTGAATTCGAAACCCAAAACCAACAACCCCAAACCCTAAAACCTAAACTAACCTTAAAGCCTAAATCATAAATTATAAACCTAACCCTAAATCCTAAACCCTAAACCCTTAAACCTTAAACCCTTAATTACCTAAACCCTAAACCCTAAAGCTTAAAGCCTAAAGCCTAAACCCTAATCTAACCCTAAACCCTAAGATAACCCAAACCTTAAAACCTAAACCCTAAACCCTAAAAACTCAAAACCCTAAAGACTAAACACTAAACCCTAAAACTAAACCTAAACCATAAACCATAAACCCTAAACCTAAAACCAAAACCATAAACCATAAAACCCTAAACCCTAAACCTTTAACCCTAAACCCTAAACCTTAAACCATAAAAGCTTAAAAACCTAAACCAAAACTAAATAAAACCTAAAAGTAAAATAAATAAGTAAACCTAAACATAAATAAAATAAGATAAATAAAACAAAATAAAAACCTAAACCTAAACATAAACCTAAACCTAAATAAAAAAAAAAAAAAATAATGATAAACTAAAATAAAATAAATAAAAACCTAAACTAAACTAAACTTTAAAATAAACCTAAGATTAAAACACGTAAATAAAATAAAAACAAAACATAAAATAAAAATAAAATAAAATTAAAACTAAATAAAAACCTTATCCTAAAAAATAAAACTAAAAATAAAAGATTGATATAAATAAAAAATAAAACCCAAACCCTAAACTAAAAATAAAAATCAAACTTAAAATAAAAATAAAATAAACAAAATAAAATAAACCTAAACCTAAACTAAAATAAACTAAACTAAAACAAATAAAACCTAAACCTAAACTTAATACAAACTAAACCTAAATCCTAAACTAAAATAAAAATAAAATAAACTAAAAGTAAACAAAAATCTAAACTAAAAAATAAAACCTAAAAATAAACCAAAAATAAAAACCTAAAAATAAACCAAAATAAAAAAAACCTAAAACCTAAACCTACAAAAATGAAAATAAAACCTAAACCTAAACCTAAAAATAAAAAATAAAACCTAAACCTAAAAGAAAATAAAAATAAAACTAAATTAAAAATTAAAAACCTAAAACTAAACCTAAAAAATTAAATAAAATAAATAAACCTAAACTAAAATAAATAAACCTAAAATAAATAAACTAACCTAAATAAAAAGAAAAAATAACTGAAATAAAAATAAAAAATAAAATAATCTAAAATAAATAAAAAATAAAGTAAATAAACTAAATGAACTTAAATCTAATTATTTAGTTAATTTTTTTTAAATATCCTAAACCTTAAAGATAAAACCCAAAACCCTAAACCCTAACCCTAAACCCTAACCCTAAACCATAAACCCTAAACCCTAATCCCTAAAACCCTAAATTGTAAAACCCTAAACCCTAAACTTTAAACCCTAAACCCTAACCTCAAGACCCTAAACCCTAAACCCTAAAACACTAAACCAAACCTAAACCCTGAACCCTAAACCCTTATCCCTAAACATAACCATATACCTAAACCAAAAAAGTAAACTAAAAAAAAATCTAAACTTAAATATATAAACTTAAAATAAATAAACTAAACTAAATAAAAATAAAAAATATACCTAAATAAAAAAAATAAAATATACTAAAATAAATAAAAAATAAACTAAATAAAACAATTGGTTTACTTAATTTTTTTTAAAAAACCCTTAACCCTAAACCCTAAACCCTAAACCCTAAACCTACAACCTTAAATCCAAAACCCTAAATTAAAAAAATAAATAAAAAATAAAAAACCCTAACCCTAAATCCTAAACCCTAAACCCTAAACCTAAAACCCTAAACCCTAAAGCCTAAAACCTATAACTCTAAACCCTAAACCTAAAGCCTAAACCCTAAACCTACAACCCTAAATCTAGAACCCTAAATTAAAAAAAAAACTATAAATCTAAACCCTAAAACTAACCCTAAACCCTAAACCTAAACCCTAAACCCAAAACCCAAAACCAAAACCCTAAACCCTAAACCCTAAACCTACAACCCTAAATTGTAAACCCTTAAAAACCCTATACACTAAACCCTAACCCTAATCGTAAACCCTAAACCCTAAAAGCAAAAACCCTAAAACCCTAAACCCTAAACCCTAAACCCTAAATCATAAACCTGAACCCTAAACCATAAACCCTAAACCTTAAACCTTAAACCCCAAACCCTAAATCTAAACTAACGTAACTAAATAAATTAAAAAATAAACCTAAACCTTAAAACCTAATAAACCTAAACCTAAACCTAAACCTAAACTAAAACCCTAAGAATGGGAAGAACCTTAACGATGGGAACATCACCATCAACTAGGCTCAGTCTAGATCTGGTTGGTGGATATCAAGGTGGTGGTCAGAGCATCGGTGGTTATGGAGGTGGGAGGAGCGACATAGGTTACAACTGTGGTGGTGGCGGAGGGAGAGATCAGGGATATGATGGTGGATTCCACTACTCAAGAGGCTGGGGTGGTTCTGATGGGAACTGAAGAATGGCTGATCTGATTTGCTACTTATGGAGCTATGTCTTTATAGTAGAGATGGTTCTGCATTTTTGATTTGCTCTATGCATGCTCAATTTTGATCCATGTCACCACTTGTGTCCTAAAAAACTTGGTGTATTACTTGGCTGATTAAATCGAAAAGAAGAAATGTTGAATCAAAATTTATTTTATGTTAAAAAAAATTGAAAACCCTAAACCTAAAACCTAAACCCTAAACTTGAAACCCTAAATCCCAAATCCTAAACCCTAAACTAACCCTAAACCCTAAACACTAAAAAGCTAAAATTGAAAACTAAACTAAATGAAACCTAAAAATAAAATAAATAAAAAAGCATAAAGCAAAATAAAATAAAATAAATAAATTAAAATAAAAAATAAACTAAAACCTAAAGCTAAACCTAAAAAGAAGGTAAAATAAAAAATAAAAAATAAATTAAAATGAAATAAATAAAAACCTAAACTAAACAAAAAAAACCTAAATAAAATTAAAACTATACCTAAAATAAAATTAAAATAAACCTAAAATAAAATACAATAAAAACTAAATAAAAACATAAACTTAAAAAATAATCCAAAAAATAAAACCTAAAAATAAATAAAAATAAAACCTAAACCCAAAATTAAAAAGACCTATGCCTAAAATAAAAATAAAATAAACTTAAACCTAAACTAAAATAAACTAAACTAAAATAAATACAACTTAAACTTAAACCTAAAATAAACTAAACCTAAACCTAAATCTAAACTAAATAATATAAAAGAAACTAAAAAATAAACCTAAACCTAAACTTAAAAATAAAAAATAGAACCTAAAACTAAAAAATAAAATAAAATTAATACTAAACTAAAACATAAACCAAAACCTAAACATATACTTAAAAAAATAAACTAAATTAAAACACCTAAATGAAAATAAATAAATAAGACAAAATAAAAATAAAAATAAACCAAAATAAGAATAAAAATAAAATAAACATAAATAAATAAAAAATATACTAACTGAACTAAATAAACATAAACCTACCTGTTTATTTTGCTTTAAAAAATTTTAAAAAAAATCAACACTAAACTCTAAACCCTAAACCATCTAAACCTTAAATCCTAAACCTACAACCCTAAACCCTAAAGCCCTAAACCCTAAACCCTAAACCCTAAACCTAAACCCTAAACCCAAAAACTGTAAACCCTAAATCTTAAACCTTAAAACCTGCAACCGTAAACCCTCAACACTAAACCCCAAATGCTAAACCCTAAACCTTAAACCCTAAAACCTAAAAACTTAAAAACTTAAACCTAAACTAAATAAAACCTAAAACTAAAATAAATTATAAAACTTAAACCTAAATTAAATAAATAAAATAAAATAAAATTAAAACCTAAACCTAAACCTAAAAATAAAATAAAATAAAAAAATAAAAACTAAACTAAAATAAAATAAAAATAAATACAAAATAAACTAAAATATAAAATAAACATAAAAATAGAAAAAATAAACAAAATAAAAACTAAAGGTAAAATAAAAATAAAATAAACCTAATATAAATAAAATAAAAACTAAATAAAAATCTAAACTTAAAAATAAACCTAAAAATAAAACCTAAACCTAAATCTAAAATAAACTAAACCAAAACCCCAAACTAAATAAAATAAAATAATCTAAAAACCTACCTAAACCTAAATTTAAAAATAAAACCTAAAATAAACCTAAACTGAAAACTTAAAAGTAAATATTAAAATAAACCAAATAATAAAACCTAAATAAAATAAAAACTAAATGTAAAATAAAAATAGATTAAACCTAAAATACAATAAAATAAAAATTAAATAAAATCATAAATCTAAAAAATAAACCTAAAAATAAATAAAAAAAAACTAAACACTAAACTAAAAAAACTAAACCTTAATAAAAATAAAATAACCAAAATAAAATAAGCCTAAACCTAAACTAAAATAAGCTAAACTAAAATAAATAAAACATAAACCTAAACCTAAACCTAAACTAAATAAAAAAAACCTAAACCTAAACTAAAAAATAGGACCTAAAAATAAGCCTAAAATAAAAACCTAAAACCTAAACGTAAAAAAGGAAAATAAAAACCAAATCCTAAACCTAAAATATAAAAACCTAAACATAAAAAATAAAATAAAAATAAAACTCAACTAAAAAATAAAATTAAACTTAAATCTAAACCTAAAAAATAAACTAAAATACAAAACCTAAACTAAAATAAATAAACCTAGAATAAATGAAATGAACTAAATAAAAATAAAAAATAAACCTAAATAAAAATTAAAATAAAGTAAACTAAAATAAAGAAAAAATAAACTAAATATACTAAATAAACCTAAGCTTACTCGTTTACTTAATTTTAAAAAAACCTTAAACCCTAAATCCTAAACCCTAAACCTTAAACCTACAACCCTAACCCTAAACCCTAAAAAACACTAAAAACTAACCGCTAACCCTTACCCTAAACTCTAAACCCTAAAAGCATAAACCCTAATACCACAAAGCCTAAATCCTAATCCCTAAACCCTATACCTAAACCCTATCCCTAAATCCTAAACCTAAAACTAACGTAACTAAATAAATTTAAAAATAAACCTAAACCCTAAAACTAAATAAACCTAAACATAAACCTAAACCCTAAGAATATATAGAATCTTAACGACAGGAACAATACCATCAACCAGGCTTAGTCTAGATTTGTGGATATCAAGTTGGTGGTAGTGGTGGCTATGTTAAAAGGAGCATGAGGTTACGTCGCCGTCAGAGGGAGAGATCAGGGATATGATGGTGGACTCTACTACTCGAGAGGTCGGTGGTTCGATTGGAATCAAGAAACTAAGAATCGACCGATCTATTGCTTATGGAGTCGTGTTCATAGTAGAGGTTCGAGATGTATTACTTGGTTGATCAAATCAAAAGAAGAAATGTTGAATCTGATTTGTTCTCTTAAAAAAATAAAAAACCCAACACCCTAAACTAAAACTAACTCTAAACCTAAAATTTATACCCTAAACCTTAAACCCAAACCCTAAACCCTAAATCTAAACCCTAAACCCTAAACCCCAAACGCTAAACCTAAAACCTAAACCTAAATTCTAAAGCCTAAAACCCTAAAACCTAAAACTTAAATCTAAAACCCAAAACCCAAAACCCTAAAGCCTTAACTAACCATAAACCCTAAACCCTAAACCATAAAAAGCTAAAATCAAAACTAAACTAAATAAAACTTAAAAGTAAATAAATAAAAATACTTAAAAGTAAAATAAAATAATAAAATAAAAACATAAATTAAAACCTAAAGCTAAACCTAAACTTAAAATGAAAGGAAAATAAAAAATAATTACTAAATTAAAATTATATAAATAAAAACCTAAACTAAATAAAAAACATAAATAGAATAAAAACTATACCAAAAATAAATTTAAAATAAACCTAAAATAAAATAAAATAAAATCTAAATAAAAACTTAAACCTAAAAAATAATCCATAAAATAAATCCTAAAAATAAATAAAAAATAAAACCTAAACCTTAAAAAAAAAAAAAACCTTAACCTAAAATAAAAATAACATAAACTAAAACTAAACTAAAATAAATAAAACCTAAACCTAAACCAAAAAGAAATTAATCCTAAACCCTAAACTAAATAAAATAAAATAAACTAAAAATAATCCTAAACCTAAACTAAAAATTAAAACTTAAAAATAAACCTAAAATAAAAACCTAAAACCTAAACTTAAAAAAATAAAATAAAAACCTAAACTTGAACCTAAAAATAAAAAATAAAACCTAAACTTAAAAAATAAAATAAAATAAAAACTGAACTAAAAAATAAATATTTACCTAGACCTAAACCTAAAAAATAAACAAAAATAATAACCTAAATTAAAAAAATAAAAATAAAAAACAAACCTAAAGAAAATAAAATTACATAAACTAAATAAACTATATCTAAACCTAGCAGTTTACTTAATTTAAAAATTAACCCTAAACCTTAAACCCTAAACCCAAAACCCTAAATCCAAAAACCTAAATACTTAAACCCTAAACTTTGAACTCTAAACCTATAACCCTAATCCTAAAATCATAAACCCTAAACCCTAAATCCTAAACTAGCCCTAAACCCTAAATGCTAAACCTTAAACTGAAAATCTTAAACCCTAACCCTAACCCTAAACCTTAAACCTAAACCCTAAACCCTAAAACCCTAAACCCTAAACCCTAAATTAACCCTAAACCATAAACTCTAAACCCTAAAAACCCTAAACCCTAAACCCTAAACCCTAAACAAACCTTAAACCTTAAACTAATCCTAAACCCTAAACCCTAAAAACCATAAACCCTAAAGCCTAAACACTAAACCCTACACCCAAAATCATAAACCCTAACCCCTAAACCCTAAACCCTAAACCCTTAAACTTTAAACCATAAAAACCTAAACCCTAAACCCTAAACGCTAAACCATAAACCCTAAAAACTTAAAAACTTAAAAACCTAAACCTAATGTAAATAAAACCTAAAAATAAAATAAATAAAAAAACCTAAACCTAAATAAAATAAAATATAATAAAAACCTAAGTAAAAATCTAAACCTAAACCTAAAAATAAAACAAAATAATAAAAGCAAATTAGAATAAAATAATAAAAAACATAAACTAAATAAAAAATAAAATAAACCTATGAATAAAATACCTAAATAAAATAAATACTAAACATAAAATAAAAATAAAATAGGTCTAAAAAAATTAAAATAAAATCTAAATAAAAACTAAATTAAAAAAATAAACCAAAATAAAAATCTAGAAATAAATAAAAAATAAAACCCAAACCCTAAAATAAAATTAAAACTAAACCTAAATTAAAATAAAATAAATAAAATAAAATAAACCTAAACCTAAACTAAAATTAACTTAACTAAAATAATTAAAAGTTAAACCTAAATCCTAAACTAAATAATACAAAATAAACTAAAAGTGAACTTAAACCTAAACTAAAAAATAAAACCTAAAAATATACCTAAAATAAAAAGCTAAACCATAAACCCTAAAAAGCTAATAACCTAAACCTAAACTAAATTAAAACCAAAAGTTAAATAAATAAATAAACCTAATCAAAAATAAAATGAAAAAAATAAAATAAAACATAAACTAAAACCTAAACCTAAACCTAAACCTAAAAGAAAAAAAAATAAACTAAAATAAAATAAATAAAAACTTAAACTAAACTTAAAATAAAAACTTAAATAAAATAAAAACTAATCCTAAATAAAAATAAAATAAACCTAAAATATAATAAAATGAAAACCAAATAAAAATAAACCAAAAAATGAACCTAAAAATAAGTAAAAAGAAAACCTAAACCCTAAATTAAAAAAAAACTATACCTAAAATAAAATATTATAAACCTAAACCTAAAGTAAGATAAACTACACTAAAATAAATAAAACCTATACCTAAACCTAAAATAAATAACCAAAACCTAAACCTAAACTAAATGAAATAAAATAAATAAAAATAAACTAAAAATAAACCAAAACCTAAACTAAAGAAAATAATACCTAAAAATAAACCTGATATAAAAACCTAAAATCTAAACCTCAAAAGTTAAAATAAAAACCTAAACCTAAACCTAAAAATAAAAATGAAAGCCTAAACCCAACAAAGAAAATAAAAATAGAACTAAACTAAAAAATAAACCTAAACCTAAACCTATAAAATAAATGAAAATAAATAAACCTAAAATCAATAAACTAATAAAAAACTAAAATAAATAAAAATATAAACTAAATAAACCTAAACCAACAAGTTTACTTAATTTAAAAAATTTAAGAAAAAATTAAAAAAATCAAAACTAATAAAAAAACCATGAACTTTAAACCCTAAAACCAAAACCCTAAACCCTAAACCCTAATCCCTAAACCCTAAACCCTAAAACTTTAAAACTGAAACCCTAAATCGTAAACCCTAAATCGTAAAAACAAAACCCTAAAATATACAACCTAAACCGTAAAACATAAATCTCAAACCCTAAAACCTAAACCCTAAACCTCAACCCTAAACCCTATAACATAAATCCCAAACCCTAAGCCCTAAAACTTAAACACTAAACCCTAAAAGCCTAAAAGCCAAAACCTAAACTAAATAAAACCTAAAAATAAAATAAATAAAAAACCTAAACCTAACTAAAATAATAAAATAAAATAAAAACCTAAACTAAATCATAAATCTAAACCTAAACCTAAACCTAAAAATAAAATCAATGAAATAAAATAAAATGTAAAACTAAACAAAAATAAAAATAAATAAAAGCCTAAACTAAACTATAAAATAAAATAAACCTAAAAATAATAAATCTAAATAAAATAAAAATAAACATAAAATAAAAATAAAATAAAATAAAAATTATATAAAATCCTAAACTAAATAAATAAACCCAAAAATAAAACCCAAAAATAAATAAAAATAAAACCTAAACCCTAACATAATAAGAACCTAACCCTAAAATAAAAATAAAATATATAAAATAAAATAAACCTAAACCTAAACTAAAATAAACTAAACTAAAATAAATAAAACCTAAACCTAAACCTAAAATAAATTGAACCTAAAGCTAAACTTAAATTAAATATAAAAAAAAAAATAAAACCTAAAAATAAAAACCTAAACCTATCCTAAAAATAATAAGTAAACCTAAAAGTAAAAAAATAAAATAAAATAAAACTCAACTAAAAAATAAACTTAAACCTAAACCAAAACCAAGATAATAAAGTAAAATAAAAAACTGAAGTTAAAATAAATAAACCTAAAATAAATAAACTAAACTAAATAAAATAAAAAATAAAATAAATATGAAATAAACTAACTAAACTAAATAAACCTAAACCTACAGTTAACTTAATTTTTTTTAAAACCTAATCCTAAATCCTAAACCCTAAACCCTAAACCCAGAAGCTAACCCTAAACCTACAACCCAAAACCCTATGCCCTAAACCCTACACCCTAAAAACCAAAAAACCAAAACCTGAACTAAATAAAACATGAAAATAAAATAAATAAATAAACCTAAATAAAGTAAAATAAAGTCAAATAAAAACCTACACTAAAACCTAAACCTAAACCTAAACCTAAAATTAAATAAAATAAAAAAAGAAACTAAACAAAAATAAAATAAATCAAAACCTAAAATAAACTATCAGATAAAATAAGCCTAAAAACAAAAATCCATAATAAAATAAAATAAACATAAAATAAAAATAAAATAAACCTAAAATAAAATAAAATAAAAACTAAATAAAAACTTCAACCTAAAAACTAAACCAAAAAAATAAAACTCTAAAATAAATAAAAAAATAAAACCTAAACCAAGAAAAAACTGAACCTAAAATAAATAAAATATAATAAATTTAAACCAAAACTAAAATAAACTAAACAAAAATAAATAAAACCTAAACCTAAACCTAAACCTAAACTAAATAAAATAAAATAAACTAAAAAATAAAACTTATAAATAAACCAAAAATAAAAACCAAAAACCTAAATAGAAAAAAAATAAAATAAAAACCTAAACCTAACCTAAACTTTAAAAAAAAAAAAATAAAATAAAAATAAAACTCAATTAAAACTAAACCTAAACCTAAACGAAAACCAAAATAATGAACTAAAATAAAAAATCTAAACTAAAATAAATAAAACTAAAATAAATAAAGCAAAATAAATAAAAATAAAAAATAAACTTAAATAAAAAGAATAAACTAAAATAAAAAAAACTAAATAAACTAAATAAACCTAAACCTTTAATTTAAAAAAAAAAAAAACCCTAAACCCAAAATCCTAAACCCAAAAGCTAACCCTAAACCTATAGCGCTAAACCCTAAAAACCAAAAAACCTAAATTTAAACTAAATAAATCCTGAAAATAAAATAAATAAATAAACCTAAACTTAATTAAAATAAATAAATAAAATAAAATAAAAACCTAAACTAAAACCTAAACCTAAAATTAAATCTAAAAGTAAAGTAAAAAAAATTAAAATAAAAAACCTAAACTAAACTATAAAATAAAATAAACCTAAAAATAAAAAACCTAAACAAAATAAACCTAAAATAAAATAAAATAAAAACTAAATAAAAACCTAAACCTAAAAAACAAATTTAAAAATAAAAGCAAAAAGTAAATATAAAATAAGAGCTAAACCTTAACCTAAAAAAACCTAAACATAAAATAAAAATAAAATAAGCCTAAACCTAAACTAAGATAAATTAAACTAAAATAAATAAAATCCAAACCTAAACCTAAAATAAACTAAACCAAAACCAAAACCTAATCAAAATAAAATAAAATAAAATAAAAAATAAAACATAAATCTAAACCAAAAATAAAAACCTAAAACCTAAACATAAAAAAATAAAATAAAAACCTAAACCTAAACCTAGAATTAAAAGTAAAACCTAAAAAGTAAAATATAAAATAAAATAAAACTCAACTAAAAATAAACCTAAACCTAAACCAAAATAAAAATAGTAAACTAAATAAAGCAAAATGAAAAGAAATAAACCTAAAGTAAAAACCAAAATAAATTAAAATAAAAATAAACCTAAATAAAAAATAAAAAATAAACTTAAATAAATAATAAATAAACTAAATAAACTAAACCTATGGGTTTACTTAATTTAAAAAAAAATTCTAAACCCTAAGTCCTAAATCCTAAACCATAAACACTAAGCCCTAAACCTTAAACCCTAAAAAAACCAAAAAAACCTAAACCTAAACTAAATAAACCAAAATAAAATAAATAAACAAACCTAAACCTACAATAACAACAACAACAACAAGAACAACAAGCCTTAATCTCACTAAATCAACTACATGAATCCTTCATATGGGTCCTATTATGTGTCAAATTCTCATTTAATTTAAGTATACTAAGATCATTTTATACATCTTAACCAAGTCTTTAGGTCTACCTCTACCTTTCTTAACATAAGGCATATCTAATGCATCTACTCTAATCGTCATAAGATGCTTTATGTGGCCAAACCATCTAAACTTTCCCTAATCTTATCTACCACTGAGCTACTCCAACTTTTCTAAACATACTCATTTTGCATTCTATCTCTAAGAGTAAAGCCACTCATCCTAAACCTAAACCTAAATAAAATAAAATAAAGAAAAACTAAAACTAAAACCTAAACCTAAACTAAACAAAAATAAAATAAAATAAAAATTAAACTAAACAAAAAAATAAAATAAATAAAAAACCTAAACTTAATTATAAAATAAAATAGACCTAAAATATAAAACCTTAATAAAATAAAAAGAAATGTAAATAAAAAAATAAAATATTCCTAAAATGAAATAAATAAAAACTAAATAAACACCTAAACCTAAAAAATAAATTTTAAAATAAAACCAAAAAGTAAAAAAAAACCTAAACCTTATCCTAAAAAAAACCTAAACCTAAAATAAAAATAAAATAAACCTAAACCTAAACTAAAATAAACTAAACTAAAATAAACAAAACCTAAACCTAAACCTAAAATAAAGTAAACTTAAACCTAAACCTAAACTAAATAAAATAAAATAAATAAAAAATAAAGCCTTAAAATTAACTAAAAATAAAAATCTAAAACCTAAATCTAAAAAAATGAAATAAAAACCTAAACATAAACTTAAAAATAAAAAGTAAAACCTAAATCTAAAAAATAAAATAAAAATAAAACACAACTAAAAATAAACTTAAACATGAAGCTAAACCAAAATAATAAACTAAAATAAAAACATAAACTAAAATAAATAATCCTAAAATAAATAAACCAAACTACATAAAAATAAAAAATAAACCTAAATAAAAAAAGAAAAAGAAAATAAAATAAATAAATAAAAATAACTAAATAAACTAAAATACTAAACCTCTGGTTTACTTAATTTAAAAACCATAAACCTAAACCCTAAACCAATAGTAAATCTTAAACCTATAAACCTTAAACCCTAAACTAAAACCCTAAAACCTAAAGAAACCCTAATCCTAAACCCTAAATCCTAATCCTAAACCCTAAACCCTAAAATCCTAAACCTAAACCTAACCCCAAATCCTAAACCCTAAATGCTAAACCCTAAACCTAAAGAAAACTAACCCAAACCCTAAAACCTAAACCTTATAACCCAAACTAAAATAAATAAACTAAACTAAATAAAATAAAAAACAAAAAATAAAAAAATAAAAATAAAATAAAATAAAAAAATAACTAAATAAACCTAAACCCACCTCTTTAGTTAAATTTTAAAAAATAATCATAAACTGTAAACCGTAAACCCTAAATCCTAAACCCTAAACCCTAAAACTAACCCTAAACCTTAATCCTACAACCCTAAACCTTAAACCCTAAAACCTAAACCTTATACCCTAAACCCTAAACCTTAAACCTTAAAATCATAAACCCTAAACCCTAAACCCTAAACCCTAAAACCAACAACCCTAAGCCTAAAACCTACAACCATAAATCCTAAACCCTAAAACCTAAACCATAATCCTTAAATAAAACCTAAAAATACTGTAACCCCAAATGAAATAAAACCTAAAATAAAATAAATAAAAACCTAAACCAAAATAAAATAAAATAAAACAAATAAAACTTAAACTAAAACCTAAACCTAAATTTAAACCTAATAATAAAAGAAAAAAATAAATTGAAAACTAAAATAAAAGAAAATAAATTAAAACTTAAATTAAACTAAAAAAAATAAACCTAAAAATAAAAAACCTAAATAAAATAAAAGCTAAATGAAAAATGAAAAAAATAAACCTAAATTAAAATAAAAACCTAAACCTAAAAAATAAACCTAAAAATAAATAAAAATTAAAACCTCAACCTAAACCTTAAACTAAAAGGAAAAACCTAAACCTAAAATAAATAAAATAAAATAAACCTAAAGCTAAATTAAACTAAACTAAACTAAAATAAATAAAACCTAAACCTAAACCAAAATAAATTAAACTTAAACCCTAAACTAAATAAAATAAAATAAACTAAAAAATAATCATAAACCTAAACTAAAAAATGAAACCTAGATATAAACCAAAAAAAACCCAAACCTAAACCTAAACCTAAAAAACAAAAATAAAAACCTAAACCTAATCCTAAAAATAAAAAATAAAACCTAAACTTAAAAAACAAAAAAGGATAAAACTAAATTAAAAAATAAACATAAACGTAAACTTAAACCTAAAAAATAAACTAATATAAAAACCTAAACTAAAATAAATAAAACTTAAATAAATAAAATAAAATAAAGAAAAATAAAAAATAAACCTAAATAAAATAAACTAAAATAAGCAAAAATAAATTAAATAAACTAAAAAAACTTAAATATACCAGTTTACTTAATTTAAAAATAAACCTAACCTAAAACCTGATTCGTAAACAAAAAACCTAAACCCTACACCCAAAACCCTACAAAATAAAAAAATAATAAAATAAAATAAAACCCTAACCCTAAACCCTAAACTCTGAATCTAACGCTAAACCCAAAACCCAAAACCATAAACCTAAAACCCTAAACCCTAAACCCTAAACCCTAAACACCAAACCCTAAACCCTAAACCCTAAACACTAAACCCTAAACCCTAAACACTAAACCCTAAACACTAACCCTAAATCCTAAACCCTAAACCCGAAACCCTAAACCCTAAAACTCTAAACTCTAAACCTTAAACCCTAAACCTTAAAATCCTGAGAACTAAAAACTAGAAAATAAAATAAAAATAAAACTTAACTTAGAAATAAACATGAACCTAAACATAAAAAATAAACTAAAATAAAAAAGCCTAAACTAAAATAAAAACACTAAACTAAAAAAAAAAATAAACCTAAATAAAAATAAAAAATAAAATAAACTAAAATAAATAAATAATAAAATAAGTAAACTAAGTAAACCTTAACCTACCAGTTTACTTAATTTTTATTTTTTTTAAAAAACCTAAATCAGAACCCTAAAATTAACCTTAAACCTAAACCCTACACTAAACCTAAAAAAACCCTTAACCCTAAAACTTAAAACCTTAAACCTCAAACCCTAAAATCTAAACCCTAAAACCTACAACCCTAAACCCTAAACCCAAAACCTAAACCCCAAACCCTAAATCGTAAACCCAAAAAACCCTAAACTCTAAACCCTAAACTAAAACACCCTAAACTAAAAAAAATCTTCTCTCTCCTCTATTTCTTTGGTGCTCTAGCAAATTTCATTTCCCTATGGTGGTGCTTCTCCTCTATTATGGTGATTTCAATTCAATGGGTTCATTCGGCTTATGACTTTTATCTTGCACCGCTACTGATCATAATCACATTTTCTACTTCCCTGTTGGGAAATCCTGAGCTTACGGTTGCTCCCGCTAAGATTTCTGACTCTTTGGGGGCTTTTGGCTTAAATCCATCACTGGCTTCAAAATCTTTCAAAGATGTTCTTGCTGGTAAGGCTAATTATGCTGGTGAGTCTCTTGAGCTTATCTAGGCTTCCTTCATGGTGTACCTACAAGAATGTGTTCTAATTCAGTTGGGAAAGGCTTGCAAAGCCATTTGAATTCATGTTGGTGGGTAAATTGACATTGTGTCATCCTACTTTATAGAATATTTGATCTTTCTTTCATAGCTTGAAACTTTATGGAATTGTTTTTGTTGAATTGATTGATTCCCGCCATGTATTGATTCAACTTTCCAATGATTTGGAATACTCTCATGTTTTTTATCGATGCTCATATTTTGTTTTCAATTGTCAGATGAGATTGTTGAAATGGATGCCACTTTTTGATATTAAGGAGGAATCTTTTATTATTTTGGTTTGGATCTCTCTTCCTAATTTACATGTCAACTTCATTAATTATGAATTTCTTTTTGCTGTGGGTGCATTGTTTAGTCATCCTTTTGAAGTTGATCAGGAAAATACTTTTAATACTCCATCTATTGCTCGGATCCTAGTCGATTTCAATATAACTAAAAAAATTTCTTAAGGAAATTTGGCTAGGATTAGAGAAATATGGATATTTGCAAAAAGTGGACTTTGAGAACTTTCCTATTTTTTTATTCCCATTGAAAAATTCATGGTCATGGAGTTTTGGATTGCTTTATGGTTCACCCTCACCTTAAGAAACCCAAACCAGTTATTAATAATTCAGATCCCAATCTTAAGGTGTCTACAATAAAATCATAAAAATTTGCACCTATGGACATTTCTTTACTTCAAATTGAGGGACATTATCTTAATCCTCCCACTATTCCTATGGATAATGCCGCAGTTCTTAAGCCTAATCAATTTTTGGATGTCAATCATGTTAATAAGGATGCCTTAACATTTAATGGTCTCATACAGTTGAATGCCCTCAATATTGGTAATAATATAGATAATAATATGTTTTCAAAACTTATGGATGATGATTCAATCTCTAATGATTCCATTCCTACTTCTTATCCACCTTTAATTGAGAAACATGTGATCCTAGATGAGGGCATGAATGGTGAGCAAACTAATGGAAAAGCTTCTAAACCTGACTTGGTCACTTGTGCTTTAAATGGCTCTAATCCTTCTACTGCTTCTTCATTTGAACTGATTTCTATTATGACACTTCAACATAATAATGATTTGGAAGAAGGTGAAGTGGATTGCAATGATGTTTTAAATGTGCAACCTTATTCCAAAAAATATCCTAATAATCTCTGATGGTGATGTTGTGGATATTTATAATAAGTTTCAAACTATTTTTAGGAAGAAAAATAAAACTCTTAAAACTAAACTTTCTAATTTTGCTAGAATTACTAGATTCTTCTACCAAAAAAATAAATAGTTTCTTTCTTAATTTGGAATGTGAGAGGGATTGGCACCCTCTCTATTAGAAATAGAATTAAAAACTTAGTTTGTACTCATAACATTTCCTTCTTGGCTATCTTGGTACCTTTTATTCTTCCTTCTAACATTTCTTATGTTGCTAGAATGATTGGCTTTTGTAATGTTTTTGCTAACTTGAGCAATAAAATTTGGATTTTTTGGAATAATACCTATGCTCTATAGATTTTGGATGATTTTCCCAAGTTGTAAATGTTAAGATTACTTATGATAATTTTAGTTGTTTTGGTTCATTTGTTTTGCTTTTGTAATGGAAATAGTACTTTGGGAGAATCTTATTAGTTTTCTTCTTTTATTGATGCTCCTTGGTTTGTGGGTGGAGACTTTAATACTTCTCATCTTCCTCTAAACGTGTTGGTGGTAATTTGCAAACTTATTTTCAATGGAAGATTATAATAGCATCATCCTTGATTGTCATCATTACATTGGCTTTACTAGGTCTCAATTTACTTAGAATAATTATAAACTCTAGCAAAGTCTTGATAGGGTTTTTTAACCATCTATGGATTAATCTTCTCCCTAGTACTTTTGTGGAGCACTAAAGTAGAACCCTTTTGGACCATTCTCCCTTGATTATTAATGTGAATTTTAATGCCAATAAATCTTCCTCCCTATCTTTTGTTTCCAAAATATGTGGTTGATGGATGATAGATTTTTTGATGTTGTGGGGTGAACCTCTCCATCTTGATGATTCTATTTTTGGGATGAGGAGATTGTGGTTCAAATTAAAAATACTTAAACAATGCCTTACTTGGTGGAATAAATTATTTTAGGAACCTATTTGTCAATATTAATAAAATAGAGAATGAGGTTATCATTTTGGAAGAAGTTGTTGTTAATGATCCTTCTAAAATTCATATGTTGGCTCATGCTAAAGATAGGTTAACATGTTTTCAAGATATGGAAGAGACCTATTGGTGACAAAAACATTCTATGAAATGGATCTCTGATGGCGATCAAAATATTAAATATTTTTATGTCATGGTTAAAAAGAAAAAAAGCAATAAATCACATTCATAAAATTAAAATTAATGATGGATTTTGGTGTTCAGATAAAAAGGAGCAGATTGATTTTGCTATTTCTTTTTATAAATAACTTCAATAAAATGTTAATTATGATGATATTTCTTTGCCTAAAGTTATTCCTAATCTTATTTATGATGAGGATAACAATATGCTTTCTTCCTTACCTTGTGAAGTTGTTGATATTTTGTAGTATGAATAAAGACTCGTGGTCTAGATGGTTTTACCCTTTTTCCAAAAATGTTGGATTATCATTAAGGAGGACCCGACAAAGCTCTAAATTTTTTTAAGGGTAGTATGCTTCGCAAATATTTTGCTAGCACCTCCATTATTTTAATTCCTAAGAAAGACAATCCTAAAGTTTGGAGTGATTTTATTTGGGTTCTCTAATCAATTTATTATTTTAATTAAGAATGGTATTGAGAATTCTTGGTTTTCTAGCTTCAATGAAGTGCAAGGTTTTTCTCTTCTCATGGGCTAAGTCAAGGGACCCTCTTTCACTTGCCTTTTTCATTATTGTTGGAATATCTTTCTAGATGTATTGAGTTTATGTTTAGTAGAATGCTTAACATGTAACCATTAGTGGGTTTCCATTTCACACCTTAGTTTTGTGATGATTTCATTATATTTTGCAATGCCTCCACTCTTATATTAAAAAATTATGTAAGTTCTTAACTCATTAGGAGAGTGGCTTGATAAAAGTTGTTTTATTACAAGCTCTTCTACCTTTTTTTTAAGATCAATGTTATCCAAAATATTATTTTTTCTCATCAAAAATCTCCTATCAAGTATCTCTGGGACTCTTATATAGAGTCAGAGAATATCTTCTTTATTTGATGAAGTTATTCAAAAAATAAATAAGAAAACTGACTTGGGAATTTCATTTACTTTCCTTTGGTTAGACTTATCCCGATCAAAAGTACTCTTTGCTCTCTCGCTATGTATCTCTTGTCTACTATTGTTTGTACCTATTCTATTATTAAAAGGATTAATAGACTTTAACAAATTTTGTTTGGGGATCTAATACATCTACTAAAAGATTACATTGGGCTAGTTGGAATAACATATGGTACTAATAATGAACATGACTTAGGTGCAAAACATTAGAGGATTTTATTAGCTTTTTTCCTATAAAATGTGCTGGAACTTTATAAAAAAAATTAATGGTTGAAGTTTATGCATGCTATTATGAGGCAAACACCCCTCATTTGTGCTTTAAAATTTGTTGGATCTCTTTGTGGTTAGTTTTATTTTTTTGGAACTTATGGTTGGCTAGTTTCTAGTGTTGCATGGATATGGGTTTTTTCCCTTCTTGGTGTTGCTCATGTTGGTTTTGTTACTTTCCTTTGGTTCTAGCTCTTTTTTCTAGTGGTTGTTTTTCTGAACTTCTCTAGATTGGTTATGCTATGGTTCATTGAACTGTCACCTAGTTGTTAGGATGGTTATTCCATCTATTTTTGGTAGTCCATTCTCTTGAGAGTCTCACCCTTCTCACCAACTCCTACCCTTTTAGGTTTTACTCGTGTTGTTTGGGGTGTCGATTTTTGGTTGGGGTGCATCGAAAGGTGGCTTTTGGTAACCTGTTTTTATGGTTTTGCCCTACCGCCGTGAGGGATTTTGTGCCCTTGAGGACTGTTTGTCATTTTGTTGTAGCTTGGAGAACAATTTTTCAACAGATCTTCACCCTTATTTTATTTCTCTTCTGGATGAGTGTGAGGATGGATGCTACTGGATTGTTATATCTTCTGAATATGGGGTGCTCCTCCTATATTATTTATGTTTTGGTTTTTATTTTTGTTCTGAATGGGAAGGTTGAAAACTACTGGTCAGATGTTTTTTGGACTTGGGTGATGGTGGATCTATTTGGTTTCCCTATTTTTTGCTACTATTTTTGTTTATTGCATTGTTTTTGGTCCTAAAGGGATTTTTCTTTTTCACATTGGTCATCTCTAATTATTTGACCGGATTCTCCTTTCCTTGGATTGGGATTGGTGCTACTTGCTATCCCTTGATATTTTCAATATGTGACCGGATGACTACTGCTTTCTTATTGATGGCTCTAAGTTTGATGTTTTAAATCCTGGTCTTTGGTGGCTTCTGGGTGGCCTACCATGGCTGGATTGTTACTTTAGTGGTTGGTTAAAAGAGTATTTACTGATTATAATTTTCCTGATCTTTTGAGACTATGTTGGGAATTGGTTGCATAGCTTCCCATTCTTCTTTTCATGTTTCTTCCTGCTAGATTTTAGTTCTAGTCGTGATTGAACCTCCCCTTCCTATTTTGATGGTTACCTTGCTACCTAACCTTCTTACCTAGTCTTACTATTCCGATATTATTTCTTCTAGATTACATTTTTTTAATGGATGAACTTATCATCAATGTGTTTCCTTTTGACTTTGTTTTGTCCCTATTTAGTGCTTTTTCCCATATTTTGAGGTTTTCCCCTAGTGACTTTATTAGCAATTCTTGGTGGTGGCTTTGGTTATTCTCCTCTGACTAGTGCTATCCTAATGGCTTACCCCCTTATCTATTAAAGAAAGCTTAATATCTATGAGTGCTGGGTGTTTGTAGGTTATATTGTTGTTTGAAGTTTTAGTGTTCATGCATGATCGCATTGGATAAGGTGCTACAAGAGGTATGATGGAAATGATGGCCTTGATGTTTCTCGATCTTTCTTCTTTTGGCTGGTAGCATTATATGTAATTGTAACCCTTCACTTGAAGTCTGGATGCTTACATATGGTGTTGCTCATTGAGACGATTGTAATTGAGCCTGAGCCTTTTCTTTATCATATTATTTATATCTGTTATTACTCTTTATGCTTGATTAAGTAATTCATTATC
This sequence comes from Cymbidium sinense, assembly GCA_021442155.1. Classification (NCBI taxonomy): domain Eukaryota; kingdom Viridiplantae; phylum Streptophyta; class Magnoliopsida; order Asparagales; family Orchidaceae; genus Cymbidium; species Cymbidium sinense. The sequence goes on from JAKCPB010001316.1 coordinate 114,013, forward strand.
TATACTCAGCTCTTTAAAAGCATGTTGCAGATCTCTATTACAGGTTGGGAGACTATTGCTGGACCTTTCAAAAGGAGAGGAAGTTTGTTAATGATTTTATGGAATTTCTTTATGGATCTATGTTTCCATTTTTCTTAGCTTACTTTCCTTAACTATTGTATTAGCCTCTTAGACTCTTTAGCTTTTTTTCAAGATTAGCTTAGAGATTTTCTAGACTTTGTTTTCTTCGTGGCAATAAAATTTCCTAATTACCCTAAAAAAATCCTAAACCCTAAACTCTAATCCCAAACCCTAAACCCTAAAAAAAACCTAAAAAAAAAACCTAAAAAAAATAAATAAAAAACTAAACCTAAATAAATAAAATAAAATAAAATAAAATGTAAAAAAAAAACCTAAAAATAAAATAAAATTAAAATAAACTAAACTAAAAAAAATAAAATAAACCTAAATGAAATAAAAAACTAAAAAAAATAAAACCTAAAATAAAATAAAAAAAACTTAATAAAAAACATAAACCTAAAAAATAAACCTAAAAAATAAAACTTAAACCTTAAACTAGAAAAAAAACCTTAAACCTAAAATAAACAAAATAAAATTAACCTAAACCTAAAAAAAATAAACTAAAGTAAAATAAATAAAACCTAAACCTAAACCAAAAATAAACTAAACCTAAACACTAAACTAAATAAAATAAAACAAACTAAAAATAAACCTAAATTTAAACTAAAAATTAAAACCTCAAAATAAACCTAAAATAAAAACCTAAAACCTAAACCTAAAAAAATAAATTATAAACCTAAACCTAAACCTAAAAATAAAAAATGAAACCCAAACCTAAAAAAAATAAAAATAAAACTAAACTAAAAAACATAAACCTAAACCTAAACCTACAAAATAAACTAAAATGAATGAAAAGCAAAAATAAACCTAAAGAAAATAAAAAAATAAATAATCTAAAATATAAACTAAATAAACTAAAAAAACCTAAACCTACTAATTTAATTTTTTTAAAACCTTAAACCCTAAACTCTAACCCTAAACACTAACTAACTAAACCTTAACTAAACCTAAACCTAACACCCTAAACCTTAAAAAACCTAAACCCTAAACCCAAATTAAACTAACAAACCTAAACCTAAATTAAATCTAAACCTAAACTAAACCCAAACCCTAAAACTAAACCTAAATCCTAAACTTAAACTTAGTAAACCCTAAACCATAATTGTAAACCCTAAAACCTAACTAAGCTCTAAACCTAAAAACCTTAAACCCTAAAGCCTAAACCCTAAACCCTAAACTAACCTAAACCCTAAACCCTAAAAAACCCTAAACCCTAAACCATAAACCTTAAAACCTAAAACCTAAATACCTAAAAAACTAAACCTAAAGTAAATAAAACCCAAAAATAAAATAAATAAATAAACCTAAATCTAAAGAAAATAAAATAAAATAAAAACCTAAACAAAAACCTAAACTTAAACCTAACAATAAAATAAAATAAAATAATATAAATAAACTAAAATAAGATTAATAAAAACATAAACTAAATTAAAAAATAATAAACCTAAGAATAAAAAACCTAAATGAAATAAAAACTAAACTTAAAATAAAAATAAAATAAACCTAAAATAAATTAAAATAAAAGCTAAATAAAAACTTAAACCTAAAACTAATTTAAAAATAAAACCCAAATCCTAAATTAAAATAAAACTAAACCAAAATAAAAAAATAAATTAAACAAAATAAAATATACCTAAAGGTAAATTAAAATAAACTAAACTAAAATAGATAAAACCTAAACCTACCAAAATAAAATAAACTAAAACTATTCCCTAAACTAAATAAAATAAAATAAAATAAAAATAAACCTAAGCCTAAACTAAAACATAAACCTAAAAAATAAAGCTAAAATAAAACATAAAACCAAAACCAAAAAAAATATAATAAAAACCTAAATCTAAACCTCAAAATAAAAAATAAAACCAAACCTAAAATATAAAATAAAAATAAAACTAAACTAAAAAATAAACATAAACCTAATAAAAAAAAAAAACTAAAACCTAAAGTAAAATAAATAAACCTAAAAATAAATAAAAAATAAACCTAAATTAAAATAAAAAAATAAACTAAAATAAATAAAATTAAACTAAATTGTTGAATAAAAACCTAAGTATTTTAAAAAAAACTAAATCTAAAACTATAAACCCTACTAAAACTAAGCCAAAACCCTAAACCCTAAAAAACCCTAAACCCTAAATAAGCTCAAAACCCTAAACCCTAAACCATAAACCCTAAACCCGAAACCCAAACACTAACCATAAACCCTAAACCCAAATCCCTAAATCATAAAATTCTAAACTCTAAACCCTAAACTAACCTTAAACCCTAAAAATAAACTAACTAAACCTAAAACCCTAAACCATAACCCTAAACCTAAACCTAAAATGCTAAACCCTAAATCCTAAACACTAAGAAACCCTAAAACCCTAAACCCTAAACTTAAAACTAAACATAAAACCCTAAACCTAAACCTAAAACCTAAAACCTAAACCTAAACTAAATAAACCTAAAAAATAAATAATCTTAAACCTAAATAAAATTTTAAAAAATAAAATAAAAATCTAAACTAAAACTAATTCCAAAACAAAAATAAAATAAAATAAAAATAAATATAAATATAAAAATAAACATAAAATAAAGAAAATATAACCTAAATAAAAAATAAAATAAACCTAAGAATGAAAACCTTAATAAAATAAAAAACTAGACATAAATAAAAATAAAATTAACCTAAAGTAAAATAAAATAAAAACTTAATTAAAGCCTAAACCAAAAAAAATGAACATAAAAGTAATTAAAAAATAAAACCTAAATTAAAAAAAAAAACCTAAACCTAAAATAAAAATAAAATAAACCTAAACCTAAACTAAAATAAATAAAACCTAAACATAAACTTAAAATAAACTAAACCTAAACCTAAATATAAACTAAATAAAATAAAATAAACTAAAAATAAACCTAAACATAAACTAAAATATAAAACAAAAAATAAATCAAAAATAAAAACCTAAAACCTAAACCTATAAACCCTAAACCCTAAACTAAGCCCTAAACCCTCTGAACCCTAAACCCTAAAACCCTAAACCCTAAAACCCTAAACCATAAACCATAAACCTTAAAAACCTAAAAATGTAAAACCTAAAAGCCTCAACGAAAAGTAAATAAAACTTTAAAATAAAATAAATAAATAAACCTAAACCTAAATAAAATATAAAATAAAATAAAATTAAAGCCTAAACAAAAACTTAAATCTAAACCTAAAAATAAAATAAATAAACTAATAAAAATAAACTAAAATAAAATAAATAAAAACTTAAAGTAAATAAATAAAATAAAATAAACCTATGAATAAAAAACCTAAATAAAATAAAAGCTAAATAAAACCTAAACCTAAAATAAATAATCAATAAAACCCAAATCTTAAACTAAAAATAAAAACTAAGCCTAAAATAATAATAAAATAAACAAAATAAAATATACTTAAACCTAAACTAAAATAAACTAAATTAAAATTAATAAAACCTAAACCTAAACCAAAAATAAGCTAAACCTAGACCACAAACTAAATAAAAGAAAATAAACTAAAAATAAACCTAAACCTAAACTAAAAAATAAAACCTAAAAATAAAGCTAAAATAAAACCTAAAACCTAAACCTGAAAAAATGAAATAAAAACCTAAACCTAAACCTCAACATAAAAAATAAAACCTAAAATTAAAAACTAAAATAAAAATAAAACTAAATTAAAAATAAACATAAACCTAAGCTGATACAAAAAAATAAACTAAAATAAAACCTAAAGTAAAATAAATAAAAATAAAACTAGGCCGATAATAAATAAAGTCAAAAAAGGAAATAAAGAAACTAATTAAAGCCTAAACCAAAAAAATGAACCTAAAAGTAATTAAAAAATAAAACCTAAATTAAAAAAAAACCTAAACCTAAAATAAAAATAAAATAAACCTAAACCTAAACTAAAATAAATAAAACCTAAACATAAACTTAAAATAAACTAAACCTAAACCTAAATATAAACTAAATAAAATAAAATAAACTAAAAATAAACCTAAACATAAACTAAAATATAAAACAAAAAATAAATCAAAAATAAAAACCTAAAACCTAAACCTATAAACCCTAACCCTAAACACTAAGCCCTAAACCCTCTGAACCCTAAACCCTAAAACCTAAACCCTAAACCATAAACCTTAAAAACTTAAAAATGTAAAAACCTAAAAGCCTCAACGAAAAGTAAATAAAACTTAAAAATAAAATAAATAAATAAACCTAAACCTAAATAAAATATAAAATAAAATAAAATTAAAACCTAAACAAAAACTTAAATCTAAACCTAAAAATAAAATAAATTAACTAATAAAAATAAACTAAAATAAAATAAATAAAAACTTAAAGTAAATAAATAAAATAAAATAAACCTATGAATAAAAAACCTAAATAAAATAAAAGCTAAATAAAAACCTAAACCTGAAAATAAATAATCAATAAAACCCAAATCTTAAACTAAAAAATAAAACTAAGCTAAAATAATAATAAAATAAAACAAAATAAAATATCTTAAACTAAACTAAAATAAACTAAACTAAAATTAATAAAACCTAAACCTAAAATAAAAAATAAACTAAACCTAAACCTAAACTAAATAAAGAAAATAAACTAAAAAAATAAACCTAAACTATAAAAAAAAAAAAAAAGCTAAAATAAAACTAAAACCTAAACACGAGAAAAAAATGAAATAAAACCTAAACCTAAACTCAACATAAAAATAAAACCTAAAATTAAAACTAAAATAAAAATAAAACTAAATTAAAAAATAAACATAAACCTAAGCCTAATACAAAAAATAAACTAAAATAAAAAACCTAAAGTAAAATAAATAAACCTAAAATAAATAAACCAACTAAATCAAAAAATAAAAAATAAACTAAATTAAAATAAAATAAATAAACTAAAATAAAATTTAAACTAAATAATTAAATAAACTAAACTATGGTTAACTTATAATTATTATTATTTTTTGAAAAAAAACCATAAACCTTAAACCCTAAATCCTAAACCATAAACCCTAAACCATAAAACTAACCCTAAACCCTAAATCCTAAACCTACAACCCTAAATCCTAAACCACAAAAATCTTCCCTAAAGTTTCTGAAACCATAAACCCTAAACCATAAACAAAAATCTTAACCCTAAACCCTAAACCTAAATCCCTAAATCTAATGTGAAACCCTAAACTAACCTTAAACCCTAAAACCCTAAACCCAAGCCTAAACATAAACCCTAAACTAACCTAAAACTACCCTCCCTAAGATAACCCTAAACCCTAAACTATCTAAGCCCCAAAACCCTCTCCCAAACCTCCACTAAACCCCACACCCAACCTAAAACCTAAACCTAAACTAAAGAACCTAAAAAGATAAATAAATATATAACTTAAATTAAAAATTAATTAAAATAAAACCTAAACTAAAACCAAAATCTAAACCTAAAAATAAAATAAAATAAAATAAAATAAACTAAAATAAAATGGGAAAACCTATACTAAACTAAAAATAAAATAAACCTAAGAATGAAAACCAATAAAATAAAACTAAAAAATAAGAATAAAATTAACCTAAAATAAAATAAAATAAAAACTAAATTAAAATCTAAACAAAAAAACCTAAAAAAAACTAAAATAACTCAAAATAAAACCTAAACCCAAACTAAAAAAAATCTAAACCTAAATTAAAATAAAATAAACATAAACATAAACCTAAAAATAAAATAATCTAAAATAAAATAAATAAAACCTAAACATAAACCTAAAATAAATTAAACCTAAACCTAAACATAAACTAAATAAAATAAAATACTAAAAAATAAACCTAAACCTAAACTAAAATATAAAACCAAAAAATAAATCAAAAATAAAAACCTAAAACCTAAATGTTAAAAAATTAAATAAAAATTGAAACCTAAACCTAAAAATAAAAAAAAGTAGAACCTTAACATAAAAAAGAAAATAAAAATAAAACTCCACAAAATAATAAATCTAAACCTAAACCTAAAAAATAAACTAAAATCTAAAACCTAAACTAAATTAAATAAACCTAAAATAACTAAACTAAACTAAATAAATAGAATAAAATAAACTAAATAAACCTAAACCTATGCTTAACTTTAAAACACCCTAAACCCTAATTTCAAAACCCTAAACCCTAACCCTAAACCCTAAACCCTAAACCACAAACCCTAAACCTAAACCTAAAGTAATTAAATAAATTATAAAACAAACCTAAACCTAAACCTAAACCCTAAGAACGGACAAAACCTTGATGACAGAAACATCACGTCAACCAGGCTCAGTCTAGATCTGGCATTGGAGGCTAAGGCAGAGGGGGCGGTTATCGAAGTGGCGGCAGGGGATACGGAGGTGCTGGTGGATATTGAGGTGGTAGTCATAATAGTGGTGGTTATGTAGGTGGGAAGAACAACAGAGGTTATATCCATGGTGGTGGCTAAGGTAGAGATAGGCGATATGATGGTGGATCCCGCTACTCAAGAGGCCAGGGTGGTTCTGATGGGAACTAGAGAAATTGAAGAATGGCTAATCCGATCTGCTGCTCATGGAATTATCTTTATATTAGAGATGGTTCTAGTTATCTAGGGTTTTTTATTTGCTCTATGCGTGCTCATTTTTGATCGATGTCGTCGCTTGTCTCTTAGAAAACTTGGTGGGTTACTTGGTTGATGAAATCAAAAAGAAAAAATATTGAATCTTAATTTGTTCTCTATTATAAAATAAAGCAAAAACCCTAAACCCTAAAATAAAACTTGAACCATAGACTTAAAATATAAACTCTTAATCGTAAAAATCCAAAACCCTAAACCCAAAACCATAAACCCTAAAACCTTAAACCCTAAACCCTACACCCTAAAACTAATCCTTAAACCTTAAAGCCTAAAGCCTAAACCTTAAACCCTAAACCCTAAACCCCAAACCCTAAACTCCAAACCCAAAACCCTCAACAAACCCTAAACCTTAATCCCTAAAAATCTAAAAACATAAACCTAAACAAAATAAAACCAAAAAATAAAATAAATAAAAAAACCTAAACAAAATAAAATTAAATAAAATAAAATAAAAACTTAAATTAAAACTTAAACCTAAAGAGAAAATAAAATAAAAAATTACAAACTAAACTAAAATAAAATAAACAAAAACCTAAACTAAATTAAAAAATAAAAAAAAAATAAAACTAAACTTAAAGTAAAAATAAAATAAACTTAAAATAATACAAATAAGAACTAAATAAAATAGCCAACTATAAAGTGTGCATTGTGTTATCGTGGGTTCCCACTACCATTAAAGAACTTGAAGGATGGTGGCACAAAACCCCTTATAAAATAAAAACAAAATAAATACTCAAACCTAAAATAAACCTAAAATAAACAAAAGAAAACCTAAACCCTAAAAAAAAATGTAAACCTTAAATAAAAATAAAATAAACATAAACATAAACCTAAAATAAAATAAACTAAACTAAAATAAATAAAACCTAAACCTTAACCTCAAATAAACTAAACCTAAACTTTAAATGAAATTAAATAAACTAAAAATAAACTAAACCTAAACTAAAGAATGAAACCTAAAATAATCCTAAAATAAAAACCTAAAACCTAAACCTAAAAAATAAAATAAAAACCTAAACCTAAGCCTAAAAATAAAAAAACCTAAACTTAGAAATTAAAATAAAAGTAAAAGTAAACTAAAGATTAAACATAAACCTAAACATAAACCTAAAAAACAAAACTAAAATAAATAAACCTAAAATAAATAAACTAAACAAAATAAAAATAAAATTAAAGATAAACTAAAATAAATAAAATTAAACTAAATAACCTAAGATGGGTTTGTTTTTTTATTTTTTTGCAAACCTAAACCATAAACCCTAAACCCTAAACCTAAACCCTAAACCATAAACCTACAACCTGCACCCTGTGCCTAAACTGGCATTCTCTAAGAGCCCTGAGCCCACCAAACCACTAAACCTAAACTCTACTAACCATAAACCCTGACTAAAATCCTACCCTGTGGCTGTGCCATAAACCCTAAACCTAAACCTACTAACCTGACCCCAGAGCACCTAAGACCATCCACTAAAGCCAACATTCCAGCCAGAGCCCAAACCCTAAACCCTCCCAAATCCTAAACCTAAAAAAACCCAAACCACAAATCCTAAACCCTAAACACTAAACCTAAAACCTAAAACTTAAACATGAACTAAATATAACACATATAAAATAAAATAAATAAATCTAAACCTAAATAAAATAAAATAAAAACCTAAACCTAAACCTAAAAATGAAATAAAATAAAAAATTAAAATATAATAAAATAAAATAAAGAAAAACAAAAGCTAAATTAAAATAAAAAAAACCTAAAAAACCTTAATAAAATAAAAACCAAACATAAAATAAAAATAAACTAAACTTAAAATATAATAAAATTAAATAAAAACTAAATAACAACCTAAACCTAAAAAATAAACCTAAAAAAAAATAAAAAAATAAATAATAAAACCAAAACCTAAAATAAAAAATAAATAAATAAAATAAAATAAACTAAACCTAAACTAAAATAAACTAAACTAAATAAAATAACTAAACCTAAACCTAAACCTAAAGTAAATTAAATAAAATAAACTAAAAATATAACCTAAAAATAAACCAAAATAAAACCTAAAGCCTAAACCTACAAAATAAAATAAAACCTAAAATTAAACCTAAAATTAAAAAAGTAAACCTTAAACCTAAACAATAAAATAAAAATAAAATTGAACTAAAAAATAAACCTAAACCAAAACCAAAACAAAAATAATAATCTAAAATAAAAAACCTAAATTAAAATAAATAAACCTAAAATAAATAAATAATAAATAAAAAAAAATAAACTTAACTAAAAATAAATTGAAATAAATAAAACAAACTAAAATAAACCTAAACCTACTGCTTTTACTTAATTTAAAATAAACCCTACCCTGGGTCCTAAACTCTACCCTAAACCCAAACTAACCATAAACCATAACCTAAACTATGGGTTGTAAACCCTAAACCACAACCCTAAGAAAATAAACCGTGACTCTAAACCACTAATGCTGCCTACCCTAAATCTAAACCCTACCTAAAACCTAACCCTGACCCTAAACTAAGCTAACCCTAACCCACTAAACCTAAAACTAAAATCTAAAATGACTTGACTAAAATAAATAAACCTAAAATTAAATGCTATAACACAACATACCTAAATGAAAATAAAATAAAATAAACTAAAATTAAAATAAACTAAGCTGGGGTTTGATTGGTTTTAAAAGGTTATAAACCCTAAACCATGAGCTAAATCTGAGCCCTAAACCCCAAAACTCTAAACTCCACTACTACACCCCACCCTGGGCCTGACCCTGGGCCCTAAACCCTCTAAAACCTCCTAAACCCTGGGCCACTCTAAACCTATGCTAAATGCTAAACCCTAAACCTAAATGTTAAACTAAACCCTAAACCACTACCATAAAATTGTAAACCCTCCAACTAACCAACCTTAACCTACCCACACTAAACCCTCAAAACCCAAAACCTAATGTCATAAACCCTAAACCCTAAACCCTAACTCTAAAAACCTAAAAGCATAAACCCTAAAACCCTAAATTTTGAACCCTAAACCCTAAACCCTAAATCTAAACCCCAAACCCTAAACCAAAACATAAAGTAACTAAATGAATTAAAAAATAAATATAATCCCTAAGAATGGGCAAAACCTTGATAGTAGGAACATCACCGTTAACCATACTCAGTTTAGATCAAGCGGTGGAGGCAAAGTGAGAGGCAGTAGTTATCATAGTGGAAGTGGGGATCTAGAGGTGCTGGTGGATATAGAGGTGGTGGTCGTAGTAGTGGTGGTTATGCATGCAGGAAGAGTGATGGAGGTTACAGCCGTGGTGGTGGCGGAGGTAGAGATCAGGGATATGATGGTGGATCCCTCTACTCGAGAGGCCAAGGTGGTTCTGATGGGAATTGGAGAAACTAAAGAGCGGTTGTATATATTTTCTGATAGAGACTATTCTAGTTATCTAGGGTTTGTGATTTGCTCTATGCGTGCTCATTTTTGATCTATGTCATCGCTTGTGTCTTAGAAAACTAAGGGTGTTACTTAGTTGACAAAATCAAAAAGAAGAAATATAGAATCTTAATTTGTTCTCTATTATTATCAAAACAAAAACCCTAAACCCTTAACCCTAAACTTAAACCTGGACCCAAGACTTAAAACCAAAACCTAAACCTAAAAACCTAAAACCAAACCTAAACCCTAAACCAAAATCCTAAACCATAAACACTAAAACCTAAACCCACAAACCCTAAACCCTACCCTACCACCCCAAACCTAAAACAAACACTAAACCTCAGTAACCTAAAACCCTAAACCTTAAAAGCTAAAAACCTAAACCTAAACTAAATAAAACCTAAAACTAAAATAAATAAATAAAATCTAAAATAAAATAAAATAAAAAATTAAAATAAAATAAAATAAAAACCAAAACTAAACTAAACTAAACCTAAAGAAGAAAATAAAACTAAAGTAAAATAAAAAAAACATGAACTAAACTAAAACTAAAATCTAAATAAAATAAAACTAAACCTAAAAAATAAAATAATAAACCTAAAATTACATATAATAAAAAATGAATGAAACCTAAACCTAAAAGATAAAATAAAATAAAACCTAAATAAATAAAAAAAAATAAACCTAAACTATATAAAAAAACTAAAGGTTATAATAAAATAAAATAAACTTATACTAAACTAAAAATAAAACCTAAACTTAAACCTAAACCTAAACCCTAAATAAAATTAAATAAGCTAAATAAATAGGCCTAAATTAAATAATTAAACCTAAAATAATCTTAAATAAAACCTAAATCCTAAACCTAAAAATAAAATAAAACTTAATCCTAAACCTAAAGTAAAAAAAATAAAACATAAACCTAAATATTAAAATAAAACTAGACTAAAGTAAACATAAACTAAACATACACTAAAATAAACTAAAATAAATAAAATAACTAAATAAAATAAAACATAAACAAATATAAAATATAAAATAAAATAAACTAAAATAAATTAAATATGCAAATGACCTAAACCTATTGGTTTCTCTTTCTTTTTTTAAAAAAAACCCTAAACCCTAAATACCCTATATAAAACTACCTAACTGATCACTCCTAAACCCTAGTCTTGACCCTAAACCTACCTAAACCTGGGCTAAACCCTCCAGAACCTAAACCCTACACCACACCCTAAAATCCTAAACCCTGACCCAGGCGCTAATAACCCACGGCACACCTGGGCCCAGGCCCTCCACAACCCTACCCTGACCCTATCATGACCCTAAACCCTAAAACCTGACCCTAAACCTAAAATAAATTAAAGACCTTTTAAATAAAGATAAATAAATAAAACCTAAACCTAAATAAAATAAAATAAAATAATTGTATCTAAAACAAAACCTAAACCATAAAATAAGATAAAAAATAAAATAAAATTAACTAAAATAAAATAAAGAAAAACCTAAAATAAAATAAAGATAAAACCTAATTAAAAATAAATTAAACAAAAAAAAACCTAAAATAACTTAAAATAAAACTTCAAAGCCTAAACCTAAAAAATAAACCTAAAAATAAAACTTAAAAATAAATAAAAAAATAAAGCCTAAACCCTAACCTATAAAAAACCTAAACTAATAATAAAAATAAAATAAATAAAATAAAATGCAACTAAACCTAAACTAAAATAATATAAAAAAAAATAAATTAAACCTAAACCTAAACATAAAATAAACTAAACCTAAACCTAAATTAAATTAAATAAAATAAACTAAAACATAAAACCTAGAACCTAAACCTAAAAATAAAATAAAACCTAAACCAAACCTAAAAAATAAAATGTAAAACCTAATCTAAAAAATAAAATAAAAATAAAACTCAACTAAAAAATAAACCTAAACCTAAATAATAAACAAAAATAAATAACCTAAACTAGAATAAATAAACCTAAAATAAATAAACTAAACTAAATAAAAATAAAAAGTTAACCTAATTAAAAATAAAATAATAAAATAAATAAAAATAAACTAAATTAACCTAAACCTACAAATTTACTTAATTTAAAAAACCCTAAACCCTAAACACTAAACCTACAACCCTAAACCCTAAACCCTAAAAAATGCTAAACCTTAAACCTGAAATCCTAAGCCCAAAACCCTAAACCCTAATCCTAAACCCTAAAAACAAAAAACTCATTCTCTTGAGCATCTTTTCTCTCCATTTTTTGGGTGCTCTGGTGAATTGTTTCCTCTGTGGAGGCGTATCTCTTTTGTGCTTTCTCTTGTTGACATCTTGGTTGGTTCTCCATTTTGTTGGCTTAGCTTGGCTCTCAGCTTCTCCTATCATGTGCTACTACTGATCATGAATTTGGTCTCTAGTTCCCCGTGGGAAAATCCTAGCATTTCAGCTGCTCTCGTGAAAGCTTTTGACTCCTTGGGGGGTCTCTAGCTTCAAAATCCATAAAGGATGTTCTTGTTGGTAAGGACAAATGCATTGGTGTACCCATGATAATTCTTTCTGATTTGGTTATGGAAAGGGTTACGAAACCTTTTGAATTCACATTGGTGGGAAATTTCCATTGCGCCATCCTACTTTGGAGAATATTCGATCATTTTTTCATAGCTAAGAACTCTCGGGCATTTTCTCTATCAAATTGATCAATTCACGACATGTCTTGATTCAACTTTCAAATAATTTAGATTATTCTTGGGTTTTCTCTCGATGTTCGTATTTTATTTTCAATGGTTGGGTGCGATTATTGAAATGGATGCCTCATTTTGATGTTAAGGAGGAATCTCCCATAGTTCCAGTATGGATCTATCTTCCCAATTTGTGTGTTCATTTCATTAATCATGAGTTTCTTTTTATTGTGGGTGCACTATTCAGTTGTCTTCTTCAAGTTCATCAAGCAACTACTTCTAACTCCAGGCCCTCTGTTGCTTGGATCCTAATCAAGTTGGATATAATTATAAAATTTCTAAAAAAAATTTGGCTAGGATCAGAGAGATATGGATATTTGGAAAAAGTGGATTTTGAGAACTTTTCTATTTTTTGTTCCCATTGTAAAGTTCACGATCATGGGGTTTCAAATTACTCTGTGGTTCATCCTCACCTTAAGAAACCCAAACCCGTGCATATTAATATGGATCTCAATCTTCATCTGCCATCAATTAAACCTCATAAAGTTGTTCCAATGGTTAACTCATTACCTAAAGCTGAGGGTCATTACCTTGATCCTCCCATTGCTCTCTTTGATAAGGCTGCAGCTATTCAGCTTGATCAGCTTTTGGATGTCACTCTTGTGAATAAGGATGCTTTACCTTCTAATGAACCTATCCATTTGCATCACACTAATATTGGTATTAATATGGACAATAATATGTTTTTAAAACTTTTGGATGATGATTCGATTCCAAATGATTCTATTCCTACTTCTTTGCCACCTTTAATAGAAGAACATGTGATCTTTCATGAGGTCGATTGTTGAGCTTACTATGGATAAAGTTTCTAATCTTGATTTAGGCACTTCTTTAAAAGTTCTAATCCTACTCACGCTTCTTCATCTAATGTTGCACTATCTTCTAACCCAATTTTGCAAAATAATAATGATTTGGAAGAAGGTGAACGGCCAATTATGTTTTAAAGATGCAACCTTATCCCAAGCATATCCACGAAGAATCTCTATCGATGGTGATGTTGTGGATATGACTAAGAAATTTCAAATGGTTTTTATAAAGAAAAATAAAACTCTTATATCTAAATTTCTTAACTTTGCCAGAGTTACTAGATCTGGCTCTTTTGCCTAAAAATAAATGGTTTCTTTCTTAATTTGGAATGTACGAGGGATTGATACCCTCTCTGTTAGAAAAAGAATTAGAAATTTAGTTCATTCTCATAACATTTCTTTTTTGGCCATTTTAGAACCTTTTATTCTTCCTTCTAACATTCCTTTTGTTATTAGCATGATTATTTTTGGTAATTTTTTTTGCTAACTTTTTTTTTGCTAATTCGAGCAATAAAATTTGGATTTTTTTGAATAGTCCTTTTATTTTGCAAGTATTGGATGAGTTTTCCCAAGTTGTTAATGTTAAGATTACATTTGATAATTGGTATTATTTTGGTTCATTTGTTTATGTTGCTTGTAAGAGAAATAGTAGACGATTTCTTTGGGATGATCTTATTAATTTTTCTTTATTTGTTAATGCTCCTTCATTTGTTAGTGGAGATTTTAATACTATCTCCTCTTCCTCTGAACGGGTTGGTGGTAATGCTTTGAACTTATTTTCAATGAAATTTTATAATAACATGATCCTTGATTGTCATCTGACTAACATTGGCTTTAGTGGGTCTCGATTACTTAGAATAATTATAGATTCTAGCAAAGGTTAGATCGGGTTCTTTTTAGCCATTTGTGGATTAACCTACTTTCTAGTACTTCTATGGAGCATTTAAGCAGAACCCTTTCAAACCATTCTCCCTTACTTATCTCTATGAATTTGAATGCTACTAAACCCTCCTCTCCTATTCCCTTTCGCTTTTAAAACATGTGGCTCATGGATGAGAGATTTTTGGATGTTGTTGCTAGTAACTGGGGTGAACCTCTCCATCCTGATGATTTTATTTTTGGGATGAAGAGATTGTGGTTCAAATTAAAAAGATTCAAATAATGCCTTCATTGGTGGAATAAACATTATTTTAAAAACCTTTTTGTCAATATCAAAGAAATGGAGAATGCGATTATACGTTTGGAAGATGTTGTTGTTAATGACCCTTCTAAAATTCATTTGTTGGCTCAAGCTAAAATAGGTTAACATGTTATGAAGACATGGAAGAGACCTATTGCAAAAGCCTCTAAAATGAAATAATGGTGATCATAATACTAAATATTTTCATGCCATGGTTAAAAGAAAAAAGCTTTAAATCACATTCATAAAATTAAAACTAATGATGGTATTTGGTGTTCGATAACAAAGAGATTTCTATTGTCTCTTTTGTTAAAGAGCTTCTTAATAAAAATGTTTCTTATGATGATATTTCTTGGCAGTTATCCCTAATATCATTTTTGATGAAGATAACAAGATGCTTTCTTCCCCACCTTTTGAATATGAAATTACTAACATTTTGCAAAGTATGAATACAAACTCTATGGATGGCCCTAATGGTTACACTACCATCTTTTCCCAAAATTGGTTTTCATTAAATAGAACTTGGTTAAATCTATTCTTAATTTCTTTAAGGGTAGTACGCTCCCCAAATACTTTGCTAGCACCTCCATTATTTTAATTCTTATTGACCTCACTTTTGGAGTGAGCTTTCAAATTCTCCATCCTGGACATAAGGACTCCTATAAAAATTAAGAGTTCCTTAGTCTTAAGAAACTTCTAGGTGATTTAACCTAACCTAGAGACTTAGAAGAGTTAGCGATAGGAATAGGCTGTACCTTAGGGGTTTAGGAAGACTCTCCTACCCTATAACTTAAACCCAAATCCTTGTTTCCTTCTTTCAAACCAAACTTCAAAATTGAATCTTAAATTAATTCCAACTTAATTGATTTTCTCAAATCATAAATCAATTCCAAAATCCAAATCATGAATCAATTTCAAATGATTGAAACCCATGATCAATTCAAAAAAAATCTTTCATAAGCCCTTTTATTTCATCTTACGGACTTAGCTCAAATCAAATCCAAATCACTCCAAACTCAAAATATTTTCTCATAACCCATTTATATTCTCATTTATATTCACAAATATAAATGAAATAATTCAAATAACCAAATCTAAATTCAAAACTCAAGTCCAAATCTAACATAAATCCAACCTATACCCTTTCAAGTAAATTCTTGAACTTAACCAAATCATTTTCAAATCAATCCAAACCTTTGGATTTTATCTTCAAACAATCATTCCTTCAATCACATGCCCAAATATAAATATAAACTACAATCATCAAACCAAAATCAAACCCATGTTCATCCTTTAAACTTGGAATTGTCTAATGAATCAAAACCCATTTGACTCTAAATCACTTGAAATTGGATTTATATATTAATCATAAGTATTTATGTGAGTTAAACCAAACCTTGATCAAGCCAATTGACCTACTTAGGCTCACTTAACCCAAAGTGACCTAAAGCACCTTTTTGAGCCAAATCTTAATCCAACCAAAATTGGATTGAATTATGCCCATCTAAGCCTCACATTATGAGCAACAATCTTCCTAGGATGATTAATCACTCAAATTGGGTCAAACCAGAGTAAAACCTAGCCTCCTAAGTCAACACTTAGCCCAAATGAAACCCAGCCAATAATCCACTAGAGGCCAAATTGATTGAAACCATTAATCTAAACAAATTCATAACCAATGATTGAACTTGACCAAGCCCAATTGCCTACATGACCTAAGTTGACCTAAAAAGTCAAAATGGGTCAATCTTGATCTAACCTAAATTGATTACAATAAATGTGTCCAATTCATTCTAAATCACATTTTGAACTTGACCAAAGCTTCAATTGACCAACAAGACCCAACCTAACCCAATTGACCATGAACCAACTTGACTAAAAGGTCAAATCAACTTGAAATCAAACCAAACCAAAATTGATTAAAACCAAAGTTTGCAAAACATTTCAAATGATCAACCAAGCCTAAACCAACCCACGACCTAACCCAATTAGGTAAAATGGGTCAAATTAGTCAACTTGACCCATTTACCTAAATGAACCTAAACAAACCAAAACCAAATCTAAACCAAATTGAACTAAACTAATGATACACATAGGTTCCAAATGATCATTTGAACCCAATTTGACCAATTGCTCAACCTAACCCAAATTGACCCATTTTGACCTAAATGGGTCAAATTGAACCAATTCAAATGAACTCCAAATCACTTGAATTTTGGAACCCACTTTTGACTCATTTTAAATATGTCCAAATCAAAATAAAGGCCAAATGACCACTTTACCCCTAGGTCAAAGGGTATCCATTGATCAAATTCACTTGGAATTTGTTCACATTCTTTCTCAAAGCCACTTGTCATCCTTCTAGTGGTCCACATGGACACCAAGGAGGGCGGTGAACATGACCCAATCACCTTGGGTCAGCCATGACCTAACAGGCCAGGCCCTACAATGAGAATTGAGCACTTGGATCACCATACACTCACAGCTCACACTCCCTCTCCTCCACTCCTCACAAAATGAATCACATTGAGTGTCTAGCCCAAAATGATCAATCAATCTAAGCAATTGATCAATAATGGCAAAGCTAGTCTCGATCATCCGATCCAAAGAGGGGAAGATATACTCCCCTTCATTCCCACTCAAACCACACACACTGAATTCGATTGAGCTCTAGGAATAGAAATCAAGTTTCTCCAAACCATGGCAAGCATTCCAGATCTCCCCCCAATTTCTCCTTCTCGGTTTTTGCTCAAGCTGAAATAGGGGAGATCCAAATCAATTCCAACTTATCCAATTCTCCACCAAACCCAAATTAAACTTGTAAGCACCATCAAGGCATGTCGTTGAGCTCAATCAAGTTGTTTCCCAAGTCACCAATCCATAGGAAGGAGGACTTCGATCAAAGCCAATTTTCATTGAAGGGGAGCTTGATCAATAGAGCCATCCACTTCAAATCAAAGCTTGATACCTTCAACAAGGCTTCATCTCTACTAAATGAAGCTACCTCTTTGGTTAAAAGCACCGGTGATAGCCTTTAGAAAGGTATTGCTCAAAATTGATCCTAAGAAAAAAATTGCTTGGTCTTCTATGAAGGGAATTATAATCCCATTAGATCTTGGTCATTAGATTCATTGCTTGTGCCTCCCCGAAGGTGTGGGGTGAGTTTGAGCTCCATCTGAGCTCGGGTGAGCTTAGATTGAGCGATGATCAATGGACGACATCCATCTCTCATAGCTCGAGAGTAGGCAAATCACACACCGTATGTTCTGCATGATTAGAACAGAGGTTGTGATTAAATCTCATTAGATCTCCTTTTAATTTAAGCCTAAATAACAAGATTAATCATGATCATCCGATCTTAGATCAGATGGCCTCTGGAGAAAGTGCATCCACCATCGGTGACTGGAAGGTGATACTTAAATAACCTATCTCATGCCATGTGGAAAAAGTCGCATGTCGCGTCAGCCACCACATGGCCCGATAGGATTAGGGGGTTTAATTAGTTTAATTAATTTGATTTTAATCATGGAATTTCTAAAATTCATAACTAATTATAGAAAAATAAAAAATACAATCTCAAATTCATTTTAAAGATAATTAAGTGAGGAATAATATAAAATTAAAATCTATTGATTTTGAAACCTTCACTCAATTTTATTTTATTAGAAATGCAATTAGGCTAATCACTCTTAATTACTTCAACAATTAATTCCAAACTCCTAGGATTGATTTGTGGGATGACCTCTCCCTCCCATGGTTTTCTTGGAATTTATTATTGGATTAATTAGCTTAATTCATCCTTAATCCCTCTCCTAACTAAATAAATGATTAATTAACTTATTAAACATTGATAAATTCATTAATTAAGCTTGTTAATCATTTTGAAATATTGAATTGACTTAGGGAATGAGATTAGGATTTCTTTTACAATATTTTCCCCTAAGTTTATTTCATTTGGATAAGCACTTAATTAAATGTGCAAATTAATTAATGATTTAATTACTTCATTAAATGACTTAATTAACTAAACTCAAAACCAAATTATTCCATAACTTAATCAATTAATCTTGGGTAGATTCTTAGGTGTTCAATAAGAGGCTTCAAAGGAAATTATAATCAAACTACATGTGTAGGATGGTTATGAAAGTATTTAATTAAACCATTTAGCTTAATTAATCAATAATTGTGAGCCAATTGCATTAGGCCCCTTTATTTCTTAGGTGCATTGCTTATTTAAATTCCATGTGGTTGCATATCATATGTTGGCTCATAATTACTTGTTTAATTATGTTAAAGTGTTGTAGGTAAGGGGTAATTAATGGATTTAATTCACACCTTAACCTAAACAAAACATAAAATCAACTTAATTATTCTAAAATTAAACTAAACCAATTCTCACATGGGGGAAATGGGTTAGGACCAACAAACTCTCTCACATTTCCTAAGTCAAATCAAATTCAAAAATGAAAATCTCTTTAAAGAATTTTGATTCACTTTAAATGATCTTATTTTCATAGGAATGTCTTTAGGAATTAATTATTGTGAATGAATTCATATGCTTACATTACTTTATTTCTTTCCAAGCATGCTAAATATTGTTTTCCATATGAAATCATGCATTCATGTTTTTCAAAAATCAATTAAATAAAATTATTCTTTTTATGTCAAATAGCATGTTTTGGATAAAGTACGAATATGAGTGGCTATTATCACTATTAAACCAAAAATTATTTTTAGAACCTATAGATCAAAGATTATGAGTGAAGTGATGCTACTTATAAATACTTATAAGCTTGCATGTGGTTATACCATAAGATGTGCTTTATGTTGTTTTCTTCTCTTCTCTTAACATCAATTTGAATAGGATTTGCAAAGTGTATAGTTCATTTGAAAAGAACAAAAAACTTGCTTAAATCTATTCCTAATCATTTCTTTGTTATGATTTATGAAGGATCCTCACATTTTCACATGTAAATTATACAACCAAATCAAACAAAAATCTATTGCATGATTCGTCATCCATTTGTTCTTTTGTGCATTTTCATCTGTTGTACTTCGTTCAGTTACGTATTGCTTTCTAAGAAGGCTAAGTAGCCCCATTGGGTCCTTCTCCCCTTGGTATAGAGAACAATGGCATCATACTCACTTATATCTTTTATACATGTGAATGTGCATTTTGTTAATGGATGAAAAATCCCCCTTTTCTACATAATAAAGACATATTCATGGAATATCACAATTTCCAAATTATATCTCTTAGCATTCATCATCAAGGTGGTCTAAAATTTGCATTTCATGTAAAGGTATGCTTAGGATTTATTAATATGCATGGTATACATGGTGGAAAGAAATAAATGGTTGTGTGTTATGTGATAGTAATTCACCTTAATTAATCTTAAGATGCCTTTCTTATTGAATAAGGCTATTTAGAGTAAATCTAAACTTAGGGTTAATTAAAACACATAATAAAACATTCACTAAAGAAAAATCATTAATGAATCTACTTTAGAAATTACTTAAGGTAGGGATGAAAGAGAAGTTCTCTTCTCTTTTCTTCTCTTTACAACATTTAGTAACTAAATGTAGGTTTATTCAAACCAAATCAAATCACCAACTAAAATTGATAAATCAACTAATTCACTTAAACTAAAACCATCACCTAAATTGAATCTTTCACACTTAGAAAATCCCAACATTAAAGCCTAGCTAAGACATGCCACACAAGCCTTAAATGGCACACACATTAGGCTAAGTCACCATTTCTAGCTCTATGTTAGGGTGGACCATGGTTTGATGTATGATTTTGTTTTGTGATGTAATGTTTTAGACTGGATGTTAGGGTTCATGTACATAGACTGGATGATAGGACAATCTTAGTCTAATCATGTCTTCTACAGGGGCTTGTGCTCACTATAATAAAAAAATATAAATGCTTTTGTTGTGTAGGTTGCTTATACCAGTCAGCATGAGCCAAGCTAGGACACGTGGACTTGGTTACCCATGTGTGGGGTGCTAAGTCTAAATTATTCATATAATTGTTGGGGTTGTGTGGTATGTTTAGCTAATTTCTATTTTGAGTTAGATTTATCTATCCCATTTTAATATAAATTTTGCAATTAAGATTTGGAATGAATGTTATGGGGGATTAGGATGAACATTGATCATAAGACCTTGTCTTATGTACCATGTGAAGCCTTGGAGCAAACTACATCCCAAATCAAAAGGAAGGAAGAAAGAAAGAAATGATGAAATAAAGAAAGGAAGAAATGAAGAATGAAGAATGAAGAATGAAGACCCCCATACCATGAATTCCTTTTTTATTATAATTATTCATTTGTAATCCTGGTTATATAATGGTAGAGCCTAGCTACCCACATTCCTTTTTGGGTTTGTGCGGTGGAGCCCGACCACATCGACCTCTTATTCTTTTGTGCTAATTTTATAATTTAATTGATAGTTTTGTTTATGATTGCACAATTAGGATGGCTTGATTTTTCTAGTTTCTTAATTTCCTAATGGTTGTTGAATGGCCTGGATGCAATTAGACTCTCAGGGAAAATTTTTTTTCTATCCAATTAATCAACTCAAAATTAAGTTAAATAACTCATAACCTCACCTAAAGCATAGGACATAAAGAATGATAATAAAAGATTTAGCAACAGCTAGATGTTGTATGCCTCACATCATGCATAAAACATATTGCTTCACTCTTGCTAATGGAGGGCTTCCATGTTTTCCATAGAAAATGGCTTGACTTTTGAGAGCCATGGTGGAAACACACATCCTTCTTTTTGATTTTGGACAATAACTAATTTCTCATGCATTAAACATATGAAATCCCATAGCCTGTGTTAAATAAAAATGTCCAAAAATGAAAATAAAACTTAACAAAATTTGCATTAGATTAAGTCATTTATTCATGCCCTTCATGATCTAGTCTCTTAGGGAGTGTGTTTAAGGATTTTGTCTCCTTTCTAAATAAACAACAACTTAGCCATCTTGCAAAGCATAAGACATGCCTACATATATTTAAAATTGTAGGAGAGTTAGTACGGCCACCCAGGAGGTTGTAACTCCAACAGTCGGGTGGTTTATTCTCTCTTGTGGAGATAAATCATATAGTCATTTTTTTCCTTAGATTTAGGTCATGCTTTGGCCCTCGCCAAAGCTCCCTAGATTTAGGATATGAGGTCATGGTTTCCATTTGCTGGCTATAAGCATAAATCCTCACCTCTTAGGCATTTCCATGATCTTGTGTTATGGAATTGTAAGCCCTAGATTTCTAATAAAAATTCTACTCAAATGTATAATCCTCTTCAAATTTCAAAATATAAAGGCCAACCATATAGTTTGGGATGCTTGCTAGGTTTCTAACATCATGAGCATCCCTACTCATCTCTCTTCATCTATGATAATAATTCTCTCCTCTAGATCAATCTCACTTGATTTTCTAATAACCAATTTATTGATAGTCATATCTTTGAAACTTAAGAGACAACAATCATTTACCCATGAGTATTCTTAAGGAATCTCAGTCCTTAAGATGTAATTAACTATGGAGGCTTGCCTCCACGACTTTCAAATCAATTAAAATAAACCCTACTTTACTTTTCCATAAAAGTAGGGAAAGATCTTACATTGAAGACACATTGTCTTTAGGAGTCCTCATTAGTTGATTAGGTCCATTGTATGATGATGACTTCTATCTCTCGAGATAGTACATCAATCTTCAATGTCACACCTGATCACTCTAATGAGTACATATGTGGATCTAGTGTCCCAACATAATATACATTTATTTTTCAAATTCAAAAGTTTGAGAAATAAACAACACGATTCTAAAAGACAATCCTGAAATTTGGGGTGATTTGAGGATGATTAGCCTTTGCTCTTTTTTTAATAACTTATCCCTAAAATTTTGGCTAAAAGGTTGGGTAGCCTGCTTCCTAAAATTATCTCCCCAAATCAAACCGAGTTTGTTAAAGTGAGATCCATCTATGATAATGTTCTTTTTGAGATAATCCATGATTTAAATGCAAAAGTTTGCAATAAAAACCTACTTTTTAAGCTTGACATTTCCAAAGCTTATGATAATATTTGTTGTGTTTTCCTTTATAGAATCTTGGCTTTATTTGGATTCTCTAACCAATTTATTACTTAAATTAAGGATAGGATTGAGCATTCTTGTTTTCTTTGCTTCTCAATGGTGAAGTTCATGGGTTCTTCTCTTCCTCTCATGGTCTAAGGCAAGGGGACCCTCTCTCTCCTGGCCTTCTTATTAATTTTATGGAATATCTTTCTAGATGTCTTGAGTAGATGTTTAGTAATATGTCTAACATGTATTTCAGAACCTATGGTGAGTTACCCATTTCTCACCTTAGTTTTGTTGATGATTTCATTATATTCTGCAATGGTTCTACTCTTTATATTAAAAAACTATGTAAGTTCTTAACTTTCTTTGGTAGGGAAAGTGGCTTGAATATTAATCATGAAAAAGTTGTTTTATTACTAGCTCTTCTATTTCCTTGCCTAGGATCAATGTTATCAAGAATATTATAGGTTTTTTTGCATCAAATTTTTCCTATTAATTATTTGGGTACTCCTTTATATAGAAGAGCGAAAAGATCTTCCTTATTTGATGATGTCATTCATAAAATAAATAAGAAAACCTCTTCTTGGGAGTTTCATTTACTTTCCTTTGGTGCTAGACTTATCTGGATCAAAAGTACCCTTTGCTCTTTTATTCTATTTCTCTTGTCTACTATTGTTCCTACTCGTTCTATTATTAAAAGATCAATAGACTTTTTAATAATGTTTTTGGTGTTCTAACTCCTATTCTAAAAGGTTACATTGTGCTAGTTGGCACAATTTTTGTGGTACTAATAATGAAGGTGTCTGGTCTGCAAAATATTAGAGGATACTATTTTAACTATTTTTCTTACAAACTGTGGTTGAATTTTAGAAATAATCAAAGTTACTGGTCTAAGTTTATGCATGCTAAATATTGTTAGGGCAAACATCCCCTCATTTTTGCTTTCAAATTTGGGGATTCTCCTATGTGGAGAAGACTTTGTAGTATCAAATGGCATGCTGAAAACCTTATTTCTCAGGGTGTCAATTCGGGTTCCTCTTTCTTCTAGGAAAAGAATTGGCTGAGGCCAGGTTCTATTGATTCCTTACTTAATATGCATTCCACTATGATGCTTAAGATTAATCAGTTAATTACTCATAATAAATTGGATGTGGATTAGTTAAATACCCTTGTTCTTAAGGTGATAATTGACAAAATCCTTAATATTTTCCCTTTCTCTAATAAACACGACCAAATTAACTTTAAATATTCTTCCTCTGGAGAATTTGTTTTAAGGATGTTTGGCATTTCATCAATTTAAATATCAATAGTCTTTGGTTTTCCTAAAATAGAATTATTCTTCTACATCATTCTCGGTTTAACTTGGCATATTCGAAGCATTATATCCCTGTGGATGCTACTCTTCTAAAAAAGGCTTTCATCTCACCTCTAAATGCTATTGTTGCCATCACATTGAAACAGTGGATCATGTTTTTGTGAATGGCCCTATTGCTCCTAGAGTGCGGAATTGGTATGATAATATTTTTAACTCATTCCACTTTAATAGTTCATTTTCTATTATGCAACTTCTTGAAGCTTGTTTCTCTTATACTTCTAAGGGTCAAGTTAAAATTGTTTAGCAACTACTATTATTTGGTATATTTGGATGGAGAGAAATGATGCTAAGCATCGTAGTATTCCTATAAACTATCATCGTATTATTACTAGAGCAAAATATACAATTATGTCTCTTTTTAAAGCTAATCTTCTTACTCATTATAGTTTTAAAGGGTGTACGTCTATGGCCTTCATTTTTGGGATTAACCTTCCTTCCTGTAATGTATCTCCTACCCTAAAAATTATATACTGGATTAAACCTAATGCTCAATTCATTAAGGTTAAGACTGATGGCTCAGTTTCTAATGGTTATCATGAATGTGGTGGAATTTTGAGAGATTATAGTGGGAAGGTTATCTCTGCTTTTGTTGCCTCTTTAGAGCCTTGGTCTTTATTATTTGCTGAGCTAAAAGGTTTTTATTATGGTTTTCTATTTTTTTACAACTAGGTTTTCATAAGATCTAGTTTGAAGTTGATACCCTCCTCCTTTTACACTTAGTACATTCTGATGCTCATGGTAATGTTGAAGTGTTTTATTTACTTAATCATAATAGGTGGCTTCTTGCTAACCTAGATTTTCAAATTTCTCATATCTATAGGGAATCCAATTCCTACACTAACTTTCTTGCCAATTTGGGAGCCAAGTTTTCTTCTATGCAAATGTTTTCTTATGATGACATCCCTTTTCTTTTAAAGGGTCTGGTAAATCTTGATAAAATGGGTTTGCCTTATGTTAGAAGCTTTTAATCTTTTCTCCTCTTGGGGCTTTGGCTTTCCACTTACTTTTGGTTCTGTTTATTTACCTTATGTTGGTTTGGTCTTTATTTCTTTCTTCTCTAAACCTATTTCTTTTTCTTGTTTGGTCTCTTCCCATTCTTTCGATGGGTTGAGGTTGTCTTTCCAGTCATTAATTTTTTGTATATTTTGTTTTTTTTTTTGGTTTGCTTTCTCTCCCATACTGGTAGTGGTGTTGGCTGCAAGTGGTGTTTAGATCCTGCTTGTCATCTGTTTGGTGTGGCTCTCTTTTTTGGTTGGATCTCTTTACAGCTTTCTTTTTTGCTTTGCATTCTCGGGTAGTTGTTTGCCTATTGTTACCTAGATGTGGGTCTTTCCCTTTTCTGGGTGTTGCTCCTACTACCCTTGTGATCTTCTTGTTGTGGTTGGTTGGTTTGTCTCCTTGTTGTTTGTTGATTGGGTTGGTTTTTTTGGTTGATTTTTGTTGTTCTTTCTTTCTTGAGTCTCATCCTTCCAAGTTGTTCCTACCCCTCTATGTGTTGTTTGGGGTTTGTCCTTCTTGGTTGGGGTTTGCTCATTGGAAAGTGTATGTTGATAGTAGTGGTGTTATGGTTTTTGCTCTTGCAGCTATGAGGAGTTATGTGACCTTTAAGGCTCCTTATTCTATCCCTCTAGTTATGGTTTTGAGAATTATTTTATTGCAGCTTTCTACCTTTTCTTTTATGTTGTTATGGATGAGTGTTGTTTTGGCTATTGTTGTCTTGTTAGATCATCTAACTATCAGGTGTATCTCCTCTAATAATGAGGTTCTCTTCTTTACTAGTATTACGGCGGAAGGCGCTAACTCTGCTTGGAGGTGTTTTGGATTGGGTTGATGTTGTCCCTATTGGTTTTCTTGTATGCTTGGAGGTGTTTTATTATGTCGGTTGCCTCTGGTCATCGATTATCTTTAATTTTATAGATTTTTCCTATTTTTTTTTACTCTTGTATAGTTGTTTTAACTGGATTCTCCTATCTTTGATTTGGGATTGGTGGATGTTGGCTATGGCTTTCCCTTGGGTTATTTTCAATATTGTTAATGTAAATATTGGCTCTAGCTCCACTGATTTGAATCCTTGGCTGTTTTGGTGGCTTGCAAGGTGGGACCCTTTGCTGGTACTTGGATTGCTTCTAGCTATTTTGGTCTAAAGACTATCTACTTTATTACACTTTTTTTGATCTTGCCAAGTCTATCTATGACACTAGCTATCTT
Organism: Cymbidium sinense; assembly: GCA_021442155.1. Taxonomy (NCBI): domain Eukaryota; kingdom Viridiplantae; phylum Streptophyta; class Magnoliopsida; order Asparagales; family Orchidaceae; genus Cymbidium; species Cymbidium sinense. Next base: position 140,590 of record JAKCPB010001316.1, read on the forward strand.
TTTCCCATTCCTCTTTTTTGATTTTTATCTGCTAGAATTTTTGCTTCTAAATTGTGGCCGACTCTCTACCCTTTCTTGGTTTGTTGGATGCCTTACTACCTACCAATCTTGATGTTAATATTAATGTTAGGCTGGATAATATTTGGTGGCTTTGGTGGTGCTTGCTATGGCCTAATACTTTACTGACGGGGTACCCCCTTATCTATTTTTATAAGTTTAATATATTTAATTGTTTGGTTTTTTGTGGCTATATTTATTGTTTGAAGTCTTATGCATGTTTCTATAATGATCGTCATTGGACAAGGTGTTACAAGAGGTATGCTGACAATGATGGCCATGATGTTTCCAACTCCCTCTTTTGGTTGGTAGTGCTATATGTAATTATAACCCTTCACTTGAAGTATGGATGCTTAAATATGGTGTTGCTCCTTAAGGCATTTATAACTGAGCCTGAGCTTTTTCTTCATCCTTTTACTTCTATCTACTCTTATTTTCTATGCTTATTTAATTGTTTCATTATCTGTATTAATCCCTTTTCAAGCTTGTTGCATATCTCTGGTTCAAGTTGGGAGACTTTTTTTAGATTGTGGTTTCATAAGATGTGAAGATTCTTTTTTCAAGGATTATTTTTGGTGGATCTCTGTTTCCTTTTGATTAGATTCATTTCCTTATCTATTGTATTAGGGCTTATCTCCTTAGAATCCTTTTGTTGTTCTTTGAGCATTAGCTTAGAGATTTTCCCCCTCTAAGGACTTTGCACCATTTCTTTGTGGCAATAAAATTCCCCTAATTTCCCAAAAAAAACCCTAATCCTAAACCCTAAGCCCTAAAAGCATAAACCCTAAAACCCTAAACCATAAACCCTAACCCCTACAACCTAAACCCTAAACCATAAACCCTAAATCCTAACCCTAAACCTTAAACTATAACCTAAAAACCCTAAACATAAACCTAAACTAACTAAATAAATTAAAAAGTAAACCTAAACCATAAAACTGAATAAACCTAAACCTAAATCTAAACCCTAAGAATTGGCATAACTTTGACCACATGAACATCACCATTAACCTTGCTCAGTCTAGATTTTGTGGTGGAGGCAAAGGTGGAGGTGGCATTTATCATAGTACTGGTGGGGGATCTAGAGGTGTTGGTGGATATGGAGGGGGTGGTCGGAGCAATGGTGGTTATGGAGGTGGGAGGAGCGATGGAGGTTACAACCATGGTGGTGGCATAGGGAGAGATTAAGGATATGATGGTGGTTCTAATGGGAACTCGAGAAACTGAAGAATGATCGATCTGATCTGCTACTTATGGAATTGTGCCTTCATGGTAGAGACAGTTCTAGTTATCTATGGTTTTCAATTTGATCTATGTGTGCTCATTTTTATCATCAATGTCATCATGTCTTAGAAAACTTAGTGTGTTACTTGATGGATTAAATCAAAAGAAGAAATGTTGAATCTAAATTTGTTCTCTGTTAAAAAAACTAAACCCAAACTAAACTAAAACCTATACCTAAAACCTAAACTCTAAGCCCAACCTAAAACCTAAAAACCCTAAACCTAAAACCACAAACCCAAAACCAAATCCTAAACCCTAAATCCTAAAACCTAAAACCTAAACTAAACCCTAAACTATAAATGCTAAAAAGTTAAAAACCTAAACCTAAACTAACTAAATCCTAAAATAAAATAAATAAAACTACTAAAAATAAACCAAAAATAAAAATAAAATAAACTTAAACCTAAACTAAAATAAACTAAATTAAAATAAATAAAGCCTAAGCTTAAACCAAAACAAATTGAACCTAAACTCAGACCCTAAATAAAATTAAATAAACTAAAATAAAGCTAAACATAAATTAAAAATAAAACCTAAAATAAACCTAAAATAAAACCTAAAACTTAAACTTCAAAAAAATAAAATAAAATCCTAAACCTAAACCTAAAAATAAAAAATAAAATCTAAACCTAAAAAAATAAAATAAAATAAAACTCAACTAAAAAAATAAACATAAACCTAAACCTAAAAATAAACTAAGTCAAAAAAATCTTAAACTAAAATAAATATACCTAAAAAAAGTAAACCAAAAAATAAAACCTAAACCCTAAACTAAGAAAAAAACCAAAACCTAAAATAAGAAAAATAAAATAAACTTAAACCTAAACTAAAATAAATAAAACCTAAACCTAAACCAAAAATAAACTTAAACCCTAAACAAAATATATAAACTAAACTAAAATAAAATAAATAAAAACCTAAACAAAACTAAAAAATAAAATAAATCTTAAAATAAAAAACCTAAATAAAATTAAATGAATAAATAAAATAAAATAAACCTAAAATAAAAAATAAAATAAAACTAAATAAAACTTAAACCTAAAAATAAACCTAAAATAAATAAATAAAATAAAACTAAAAAAAAAAAAAACTAAACCTAAAATAAAATAAAATAAATAAATAAACTAAAAGTAAACTAAAATAAATAAATAAACCTAAACCTAAATGAAAATAAACTAAATTAAACCTAAACTAAAAAAATAATAAAACTAAAATAAACCTAAACCAAAACTAAAAAATAAAACCTAAAACCTAAAAGTAAACTTAAAATAAAAAACTAAAATATAACTAAAAATAAAATAAAGCTAAACCTAAACCTAAAAATAAAATAAAACCTAAACCTAAAAAGAAAATAAATAAAAATAAAACCTAAACCCTAAATTAAAAAAAAAGCTAAACCTAAAATACCAAAATAAAATAAACATAAACCTAAATTAAAATAGCTAAACTAAAATAAATAAAACATAAGCTAAACCTAAATTAAACTAAACTTAAACCCTAAACTAAAAATAAAAAAAAATAAATGCTAAACTTAAAACCTAAAATAAACCTAAACTTAAACCTAAAAAATAAAACCCTAAACCTACATAAAATAAAATAAAATAAAACCTAAAAATAAACTTCTAAAATAAACTAAAATAAACCTAAAATGTAACTAAAATAAACTAACAAAATAAAAGTAAACCTAAATATAAATAAAATCAAATAAACTAATAAATAAATAAACTAAATAAACTACTTAATAAATGCAACCCTAAATCCTCCCTATGGGGATACTTCATGGAGAGACTCTTCTGGTGGTGGAAATGAGGAGGTTAATGACCTACCCAGGACCCTGGGTGGACTAACCTAGGACCCTAAATCTAGTAACCTAAATCAAGAATGGGACCTTTGATAAGAATGAGTCAACTAGGGTCTAGATAGTGGAGGCAAAGGTGGAGGCGATTGTAGTTATGGTGGGGATCTAGTCGGATATGAGGTGGTGGTGAGCAATGGTTATGGAGGTGGAGGAGAATGGAAGGTTCTGACCATGGTGGTAGCGGAGGAAATCATGATGGTGGATCTACTACTCGAGTGGCGGTGGTTATCTGAACAAGAAGCGAAGAATGATCAACTGGTATGGAACTATGTTTTATAGTAGACATCTACTAATCTAGGTTCTTAATTTTTCTATGGCTCATTTTTTATCTATGTCCTTGTGTCTTAGAAATGTTAGTTACTTGGTTCATGAAATGAGAAAGAAATGTTAAACCTAAATCTTAAATCCTAAACTCCAAAACCTAAACCTAAACTAAAACTTAAATCCTAAACCTAAACATAAACCATAAACCCTAAAACTAAAAAACCCTAAATAAACCTACCCTAAACCCAAACCTAAACCCAAACTAAAAACCTAAACTACTAAAATAAACTAATAAAATAAATAAAATAAAATCCTAAACCAAATAAAATAAAAAAAAAAAATAAAATAAAATAAAAAACTAAAACTAAACCTAAACTAAAAAGAAAATAAATAAAAAAATAAAACTAAATAAAACCTAAACTAATAAAATAAAAACCTAAATAAAATAAAACTAAACTTAAAATAAAAAAAATAAACCTAAATAAAACTAAAATAAAACTAAAATAAAATAAACCTAAAATAAAATAAATAAATAAAAATAACCTAAACCCTAAACTAAAATCATAAATTTAAAATAAAATAAAATAAACAAATAAAATAAACCTAAACCAAATAAAAAACTAAACTAAAATAAATAAATCTAAACCTAAACTTAAAATAAACTAAACTAAACCTAAACTAAATAAATATAAAATAAACCTAAACCAAAACTAAAATAAAAAAATAATCAAAATAAAACCTAAAACCTAATAAAAATAAAATAAAACCAACCTAAACCAAAATAAAAAATAAACTAAAAAAATAAAAAAAATAATTCAACTAAACTAAACTTAAAAAAAAAAAAAAAACTTAAATAAAAACTAAATAAAATAAAAAATAAAATAAATAAATAAAATAAACCTAAAATAAATAAACATAAACTCAAATAAAAAATAAACTAAATAAACCTAAACCAAAGTTTACTTAATTTTATTAAAATAAAACCTAATACCAAAACTAATACCCTAAACTATAACCCTAAACACTAACCACAATAACCCTACCCTAAACCCTAAACCCTAAACCTTAAACTAAACCCTAAACCTAAACCCTAAACCTAAACAAACCTTATAAACCCTAATAAACCCACACCTAAAACCTAAAAACCCTAAACCCTAAACCTTAAACCATAAATGGTAAATAACCTAAACCCTAAACTAGAATAAACCTTGATGAAAAATCATAAAAATAGATATAATAAAAAATATAAAAAAAATAAATAAAATAAGGTTACAACCATGGTGGTAAATCTAAATGATAACTACTAATAAAATGAAAAAAAATAAAATAATAATATATAAACTACTAATCTAAAAAAATGTCACTTAGAAAGGTTAAAAAGTTAATGAAATAAAAAGAAATAAAAAATAAATCTAAAAATACCATAAACCCTAAACTAAAACTAAACCTAAAAAGCTAAAAATAAACCTAAACTAAATAAAACCAAAAAAAATAAAATAAATAAAAACCTAAAAAAAATAAATAAAATAAAATAAAGTAAAAATATAAACTAACATAAACCTAAAGTAAACCTAAAAAAAAATAAACAAAATAAAACTAAACTAAAATAAAATAAATATCTACATAAACTAAAATAAAAATAAAACTAAATAAAATAAAACTAAACCTAAATAAAAATAAAATAACCTAAAATAAAAATAAAATAAAAATAAAACCTAAACCTAAAATGAAACCTAAAAATAAAATTGAACAATAAATAAAAAATAAACTAAATAAAACTAAAAAAAAAATCATGAACCTAAAATAATAATAAAAAAGTAAAATAAAAAAAAAACCTAAACCTAAACTAAAATAAATAAATCCTAAAATTAATCTAAAATAAACTAAACTTACTAAACTATAAATAAAATAAAATAAACTAAAATAAACCTAAACATAAATATAAATAAAACCTAAATATAAACCTAAATAAAACCTAAACTTAAACCTAAAATAAAATACCAACCAAACCTAAAATAAAAATAAAACCTACATAATATAAACCTACTAAAAATACCTACAAAAAATACTAAAATAAAACCTAAACTAAAATAAATCCCAATAAATATCTAAACTAAATCAAATAAAACCTAAATAAATAAAATAAACTCAAAAATAAAAAAATTAAAATAAACCTAAACCTCCATTAAAATTCTAAACCCTAAACATTAAACTCAAACCTAAATAAACCCTAAACCTAAACCCTAACCTAAACTCTACTAAACCCTAAACTCTAAATCCTAAACTCTAAACCCTAAATAACTAAACCCTAAACTAAAAAACTATAAAACCTAAAATAAACTACTAAACCAAAATACCTAAATAAACCTAAACCTAAATAAAATAAAATAATAAATAAAATAAATAAAAGTGAGGCATTATAAATAGTGGTGGGGATCTAAATGGATATAAACTAGTTATGGAGGTGGGAGGAGAAAGGTTAAAATGGTGGTGGTAAGATAAAGGATCTACTTAAATAGATAAAATAAATAAAATAAAAATAGTAGAGAACTAATCTAGGTTTTAATTTTTCTATGGGTAAATTTTTATCTACCTTAAAATACTTGGTTAATGAAATCAAAAAAGAAATAAATAATAAAATAAAAACCTAAACTAAATAAAACCTAAATATAAATAAAAAAAAAACCTAAAAAAAAAAACTAAACCTAAACTAAATAAAACCTAAAAATAAAATAAATAAAAAAACCTAAATAAAAATAAAATAAAATAAAATAAAATAAAATAAAATATAAACTAAAACTAAACCTAAATAAATAAAAAAAAAATAAAAAAAAAATAAAACTAAACTAAAATAAAATAAATACATAAACTAAAACTAAAAATAAACCTAAAAATAAATAAAACTAAACCTAAATAAAATAAAATAACTAATAAAAAAAAAAACTAAATAAAAACTAAAATAAACCTAAAAATAAATAAAAATAAAACAAAACTAAACTAAAAAAACCTAAAATAAAATAAAAAAAACAAAATAAAAAAAAACCTAAACTATAAAATAAATAAACTAAATAAATAAATAAACCTAAACCTAAATAAAATAAAATAAACTAAAAAAAATAAACCTAACATAAACTAAAAATAAAACCTAAAATAAACCTAAAATACCTAAAACTTAAACCTAAAAAAATAAAATAAAACCAAAACCAAAACCTAAAAATAAAAATAAAACTAAACATAAAATAAAATAAAACTCAACTAAAAATAAACTAAAAAAAAATAACTAAAATAAAAAACCTAACTAAAATAAATAAACCTAAATAAATATACTAAATAAATAAATAAAAAAAACCTAAATAAATAAAAATAAAATAAACTCAAATAAATAAAAAAACTAAATAAACCTAAACCTAAAACTTAATTAAAAAAAAAAATTCTAAACCTAAACATTAAACCTAAACTACAAACCTAAAACACTAAACCAACCTAAACCCCCAACCTAAACTAAACCTAAAACCTAACCTAAACCTAAACCCCAAACCCTAAAACCTAAAACCCTCCAACCTAAACTAAAACCCTAAACCCACTAAAAACCTTGAGAATGACATCATGATCCAAACAGTCTAGATTTGGCTGGAGGCGAGGCATGATTATCATGGTGGTGGGGGGATCTAGAGATGTGGTGGATATGGAGGTGGTGGTTGGAGCAATGGTGGTTATGGAGGTGGGAGGAATGATGGAGGTTACAACCATTATGGTGGAGGAGGAGAGAATGGGGATATGATGGGATCTCTACTGAGAGGAAGGTGAGGTTTTGATGAGCTGGAGAAGAGAAGAATCCTCTGCTGCTTATGGGTGTCTTTATAGTAGAGATTCTACTTATCTAGGGTTTTAATTTTCTCTATGGTGCTCATTTTTATCTATGTCATCTGTGTCTTAGAAAACTTGGGGTGCTACTTGGGTGAAATCAAGAAATGTTAAATCTAAATTTGGTCTCTATTAAAACCAAAAACTTAAAACCTAAACCCTAAACCCTAAATCCCAAACCTAAAGTCTAAACCTAAACCCTAAACACTAAAAGCTAAAACCTAAACCTAAACTAAAACTAAAAAATAAATAAATAAAAAAAACCTAAACCAAAATAAAATAAAAACATAAATCTAAAACCTAAACCTAAACTAAACCTAAAAAAAGAAAATAAATAAAAATAAAAACTAAACTAAAATAAAAAAAAAATAAACTAAACTAAATAAAAAAAACTAAATAAATAAAACTAAACCTAAAATAAAATAAAATCATAAAATAAAATAAAATAAAAAAATAAATAAACTTAAAACTAAAAATAAACTTAAAATAAAACCAAAATAAAATAAAAATAAACAAACAAACTAAAATAAACATAAAATAAAAAATAAATAAACAAAATATAATAAACCTAAACTAAAAATAAATCTAAACTAAAATAAAAAACCTAAACTTAAACCAAAATAAAAAAAATAAATAAAAAATAAACCTAAACATAAACTAAAAAATAAAACCTAAAAAATAAACCTATAAAAAACCTAAAACCTAAACTTAAAATAAAATAAAATATAAACCTAAACCAAATGAAAAATCAAACATAATCCTAAAATATAATAAAATAAAACAAAAAACTAAACCTAAAAATAAACTAAAATAAAAAACCTAAAATAAAATAAATAATCTTAAATAAATAAATTAAACTAAATAAAATAAAAAATAAAATAAACAAATAAATAAAAATAAATAAATAAACATAAATGTTTACTTAATTAAAAAATCTAAACCCTAAACAAACCCTAAAACACTAAACTTTAAGTATAACTCTAAACCTACAACCCAAATCCTAAACCTAAATCTAAACCTTAAACCCTAAACACTAAACCCACAAACCCTAACCTAAACTCTAAACCCAAACTTAACTCTAAAACCCTAAAACCTAAATAATAAATCCAAATCCTAAACTAAAAAACTACAAAAAACCCTAAATCTTAAACCTTAAAACTAAACTAACCCTAAATAAGAATGATTTGATAACACAAACATCACCATAGGCTTCTAAATAGCAATTGAGGCATGATTATCGTTGTGGTGGTGGGGATCTGGAGATCTAGTGGATATGGAGGTGGTGATTGAGCAGTGGTGGTTATGGAGGTGAGGATGGAGGTTACAACCATGGTGGTTGCATAGAGATTGGATATGATGGATCACGCTAGAGGTAGGGGTGGTTCGATTGGGCTGGTGAAATGGAAGAGTTGATCGATTATTTTCTTATAGAACTATGTCTTTATAGTAGAGATGATTCTACTTATCAGGGTTTTAATTTGTGCTCATTTTTTTATTTATTTGCATCTTAGAAAACTTGGGGTGCTTCTTGGTTGATGAATTAGAAAAGAAGAAATGTTGAATCAATTTGTTCTCTAAAAAAATACCTTACCCTAAACTAAACCCTAAAAATAAACCCTAAACCTAAAACCTATACCTAAACCCTAAACTAAAACCTTAAATGCTAAACACTAAACCCAAAATAATTAAAACCATAAAAAAATAAATAAAAATAAATAAAATAAATCCTAAACTATAAAAAAAATACCATGAAACTAAGCTATAAAACTTATAACCTAACACTAAACTCTAAACCACAAACCAAAATAAAATAATAAACTAAAAATAAAAATAAAAAACTCTAAAATAATAAAAAATAAATTCTAAACCTAAAAATAAAATCATTAAATAATCTAAAGAATGAAAACTATATAATAAAGAAAATGTCTTAGACCTTATTAATTAAATTTGAATACTAAATAACAAATCATATTATAATACTATATATTATAGTGTAATGTAGCATTATACATTTACATGTAGTGATGTGTGTATGTTATAAGATGTTTTGAAATGTAGTATTATGGTAACCTAGTGTATATTAATATAAATCATAAATATTGATTTAAAAAATTAGATGATGAAATTTGTTAAATTTGAATAATTAATTGTAATACCAAAGGTGTGATACCACTTATAGCTTAAAATAATTTTATGTTCAAAATAAATATATATGTTGTAGCATAGTATATCTATATCATATTATATTATTACTGCATTTTAAATTCTAGTATACAATCATAATAAAAACACTAATATTTATAAATGTTGATTTAGACTTTAAAATGGTGGAATTTGGCCAAATTCATAATAGGTAAAATGGCATCATAATATATTGTTCCAATTTAAAATATGTAAGTGATACGACTAAAATATATAGTTTTTTATTGTTTAGACTAATTTTATGATTTTAAGCAATCCATTGTGATGTGAAATGCAATATAACATAATATGTTATAGTGTATTATAATATAAGATTCCATAACATAGTGTAGCATCATGAATTATAGCATACTATATGTATTACTACTTATTTCTTAGCATATTTTCGTTTGTTATAGTATGATTCATAAAAATCTTGGTTTATAGGTAGAGATGATGGGATTTGGCCAAATTTGGGTAAACTTTAGAACATCATTGGGGGGTGTGCTATGTGTCTTTTAATCAAAAGAAGAATTTTGCATCCAAAATAAATGTTATTTTTTAACCAAATTTTATATTTTTTTGCTTAAAGTGATTCATTTAAGGTGTAATGTAAGATATATATATATGAAAGCATATTAAAATATAATATACATAACAATATAACTTAGATAAATATGAATGTGGTGTATGTTACTAAATGTTATTGTACATTTTAGTATGTTTTAATTTTGTTATAATACATTGGTCCAAACTCACAAAAATGTTAATTTGAAGCTTGAGATGGAAGAATTTGGCCAAATTAATGACACACCAAAGAAGCAACACCAAAATGAAGCTATTTTATACCATTTCTAACAAAATATTAATAATTTTACATCCAAAATGAACATTATTCATATTTTGAGAAAATGTTATTGGTTTCTTTTAAGTGATTCTAATGTGTAATGTTAGACAATATATTATATTATAGAAAATTATAATATAACACATATTGTAATATAATATAGTGTTAATTCACACTATAATTTGTTTAGCATGATATTGTGTAGTTAGTTTGAGCTTTCACCATCACAAATCATAAAAATATTGATTACAATGTTAAGATGATGTAATTTGAATGAATACATTGTTAGGTTTTTGGTTGAAGTATTAAAGGTGTGCATAAAAATAAATAAGATTTGATAAATTCCATGTCAAGGACATGGAGGAGATCCACTAGGTGATCACACATGCATTGGACATGACATGTAATGTATATCAACATAGAAGAAGAAAATCTTGGATAATGTTTGAATTTGATTTGATTATATCATTTGTGGAAAGAAATAGATAAAATCTATAATTAAATTATTAATCAACTTTAATTTTATTTTGTTTTAATGATGTGGAAGCATATTTAGAATGCTACTTGAGTCCTAATTATATGAACCTTCCACAATAGTTGATATCCATTGGGATTTGTGTTTAATTTCATAGATTTATTTGGGGATGTCTACTAAGAATATAAGTTTGGTTGGGTTCTTTGATTTACTCTATTAAAGTTGGTTTTTGGCTCCAGGAGGTTGGTTTTAAATTTGAATTTTTGTTGACTTATTATAAATGATTTGGGGATCCTATGTGATTTAACTCCACTAAAAAAAATCAGGTTGGGTTTGATTTAATCAAGTTAATCTATGGACCCTATTGGTGTGCATGGACATCTAAATGGGTTATATAAATGACCTACCGTTTACAAATCTAAAATAGTCAGCTATGATATCTAAATAAGGGTTGCCTTTAGTTGTGATTATGCTTATGAAGGTGTAATCATCAACAACCTGACCTCTGGATGCACAACAAATTCAGGTGACTACTAATGCGAATTATCAACAAAAGTAGTTATTTTTTTTCTTAATTTCATTAGATTTGATATAGTTTATTTGGTTAAGTTTGATTTTGAATTGAGAATATGGGATGTGATCTAGAAAATTTATAGATTTAATTTATAGACCATGTATGTATGGACCCAGATAGCTATATTATTTTTCTTATCTTAGATTTACAAATCCAAATGAATGGTCTCTTGGTTGTGAGTAGAGCTTGCCAACCTAGTGGCCTTTTTGGTGTAAACAACTGCTAGGAAGAAGGCATAGATCTTACATCTTCTAGCAGAAATAACCATATTTGGTTGCACAACAATTTGAACAACATAGAGACTCGAGAGAATGTCGTTACTTATATCATAAATGGTGGTCAAGTGATTCTTATAAAGTTTATGCCCTATCTTAAAGGTCTTCTAGAGGTGTCCTCTAATCCACAAGTGAATATATATATTTTCTTTATATGTTTTGTGGACCTATTCATTTGTGAGGGACCACACTTAAAACTATGTCGACTTTATCTTGATTTACTAGACCAAGGGAGAATCTACACATCCATGGGATGAATTCTTCAACCATGTGGTTACTAAGAGAAACTATCATTCATTAGTAGCATTGTAAATTATGATCTATATGCCCATGGGATGCTACTAACTTATCCTATACTAGAAAGGAAAGCTTATAGGTGTATGGCAACTCAAGGAAAGCATAATAATAGACTTGGTGTACCTAAGTGCGAGAACCACCAACATAAGTTGTATCCATCAAAGAGTGGTGTATCCATTAGCATAGTGAGAACCAACCAACTAGCTCGTCAATGTCAATGATCAATCTTGAAGAAGCACAGAGGCTTACAACTTTCTAGTGATCATGGGATATCTGTCATGGTGGGACACACATTATCAACCTAGAGTGACTCTTAAGTGAGCAGGAAGGACTGGACCAGAGTTGAAGTAGTCTAAGGGAACTACTGGGGACTCCTACCTCAAATATACTCATCGATTAATGATGAATAAACTAAGAAGGAAGCATAGTAGTGACATCTATTAAGCGAAGCCAACATGAGGTAGCTTCTCTACACATTAAGGCCTACCAACTAACAAGGTGCTTATTGATGTAGTGACCAAGTATGAAAGGAAAGTGTAGCGACTTACATTCTCAAAAAAAAAAGAAGACCCGGGGTGACACACTAGTAGGGTAGCATATGACCTAAGCATTTATGCTAATGGCGTTATCTCAACTGAAGTACGAGATAAAAGATATGTGTTTATTTTATATGTTTATGTAGTTTGTGTTTGTATTGTGTCGATGAAGGATGGATATTTGTTCCTTACACCTTAAACACATTGGTAGATTCATAAACAAGAATCATTTTAATATGTAAGAGATTGAATTCAAAATGAAATTTTCATTGATAAATATTTTCAAACATGATTTATAATATTTATTTAAGTAGAGCCCAATGATCGAGCATTACGCCTTCCCTTATGACTAATAAGCTGATAAGATCCTCTTTGGTAAGCCTTCTATATGGAAAAAGGGCCTCCCTAAACATGCCTCTCATCTTATGAAGGGCAACAATTAGTCTCCTCAGAACTAAAATAAGCTCTCCTACTTGAAAAGCTCTAGGATGGACCAACTTCTTGTGATCTTGAATCATTTTAGCTTTGTACAACTCTAGGTTTAGGCATGCCCACAAGCATTTATCCTCCAAACCTTCAAGCTCTTCTAACCGTAACTTGGCGTTCTGCTTTGTTATGATCTTGCTGCACCAAATATCATTAGTGATGGGTGTTGTACATCTAATGGTAGAATAGCTTTAGACTCATACACTAAGGAGAAAAGAGTAGACTGTGTTGGAGTTCTATATATGGTGCAGTAGGCCCACGAGGCTTCCACTAACTGCCCAAGCTCTATTGTCGAGTTAATCTGATATGCTTGGGACTTCTCTTATGGTAGTTTGCCTTCATTTAAGTAATACATGAATGGTTACCTCTAATCTTACTCATTGTCCTTCTTAGCAATGGCAACCTCCCCTTCAAGAGAGTACTTTTTAATGAGTTCAATATCAATAAGGGATAAGACTTGTCTATTTTAGATATTTATTGATATGGGCTCATCCTCCGGACATTCCAACTCCTTGGCAAGCTTGGAAAAGCATATGCTATGACATTCTCTCCTTAAAGAATCTTATAAATGGTAACCTCTGAGATTTGGGCCAACAAATCCATGATATACTTGGGGTATGAAGGTAATGTCAAACTGTGAGAGGATCATGCACCATCATGCCAACAGTCTGGAACTCGTCGACCATGTCATGAGATATTATTGTGGATTGATCCTAGAGATTAAGTTCACTTTATAAGGAAGCATGTAGTGTTGTATATTTTGGAATGAAAAGATTAAAGCTAGGCAATGTTTTTTAATGGGTGTATAATTTCCTCAACAGGGATTAGATGATGACTGAGATAGTAGAGTGCATTTTCCTTCTCTTCATCATTGACTTGGGCAAAACAAAGCACCAAGGGAGTCATCTAATGCAAAAGGTAAAGTAAGCTTGCACGGATAGGGGCTACTACTAGAATTAATGGCATCATCAGGTAATGCTTGATGTCTTCGAAGGAATTCTCACACATATTATCCCACTTGAACTTGGCAACCTTTTTGATAAGTGTTGAGAATGGTCGACACATCTTTCGATGGGTTGGATATAAAGCATCTTAGATAGTCCAACTACCCTTGGAATGATCTGAGTTGAGTAAAACTTTTAGGTTGTGTCATTTCTAATATTGCCTTGATCTTCTCTGGATCAATTTTGATTCCATGGTATCAGACAACAAACCCAAGGAATTTTCCTGAAGCTACTCCGAATGCATAGTTCAATAGGTTCATTTTGAGGTTAAATTTTCTTAACTACTCGATAACTACTCTCAAGTCAAAGAGATGGTCTTCCTTTCCTCTACTTTTGAGCATGTGATCATCGACAAAGCACTCGATTTGATGATGAATGAGTTCATCAAAGATTCAAGTCATAGCCCGCTGGTATGTAGCACTGGCATTTTTAAGGCTTAAAGGCATGACCTTATAGTAATAGATTTTGATTGGGGTTCTAAAAGTAGTGTTTATTTCATCTTCAGGGGCCATCTTTATTTGGTTATATCCAGATGTGCCATCCATGAAAGAGAAGATTGCATGAGATGAGGCAATGTCCACCATCAGCTCTAGGATTAGTAGTGGAAATTCATCTTTTAGACATGCCTTATTTAAATCCCTAAATTCGAAGCATATGTGAATTTGACCATTTATTTTCTTTAACTGGGACAATGATGGATAACCAAGTAAGCTATTTTTCTTCTCGGATGAAGCCAACATTGATCAGTTTCTTGACTTCATAAATGACCTATTGTTCTATGTCTAATCGCATGTGTCTAGGAGCTTGCTTGATAGGGTTAGTAGTAGGCTCTATTGCTAGTTTATGGACCACTATGTTAGGAGCCAATCCAGGCATCTCTTCATAACTCCATGCAAAGAAGTCCTTAAACTCAATCAATAGCCTAAGTCATTGGTTTCAATTTCATTCAACAAAGAATTGATATATGTTGGGCATGGATCTTCTTCAGTTTCTAAGTTGATTTCTTTGAGCTCGTCGATGGTTGACTTGGTCTTTTCTTTGAACTCTGGTAGTGCATCTTTGACTTCAAAATCATCTGGATCATCTAAAGTTTCTAAGCATAACTCCTCATATGAGTTAATGTGATTTGAAAAGAAACTATCAGGTTCTAAATAATTGGTGATGACTAAGAAGAAATTATCATCATCGACTGGACCCACTATACCGAATCCTAGTCCTGATCTTGATGGAGAGCTTTTGCATTTATTCTTCCATATTCTTTTGAAGTAGTCTGACATGTGCTTTGACCAAGTATATGGGATTAACCCTATTTTTGCTAAATTATGAACACAGGGAAAGTACCAATCAAAAGGTAATTCTATTAAATCTTTATATGAATCATCCTCAAGTTCCACATCAACTTCCTGATTTGAGGATGATGCTCCTAGAAAAAATCTCTGAGTCTTCACACCTATGGATGACTTATGGGCTTCCTTAACTATCAAACCCTCAGCTTTCTGAGAGGAATGTGGGGTCAGAGCTAAGGTTCCTAACTGATGCCTAACTTCACATATAGACTTGGATACACTTATGCTTTGCCTTAGAGCCCGATCTTTATCACTATCTAGCTCAAGTGTCACCTCTAAGGGAATCTACTACTGAGAAGAGATTATTGTTGTGCTAACTATATAAGACTCATCGTATGAACTAGATTCTAAGTCTATATGGATAGCAGGTGTAATATTGGTAACTGGGACATATCTTCTATTAGCTAGCCAATAAGGAGATTTTCCACCACTAGGAATGCCTCTGAACAAACCTCTTCCTCTTCCTAGTGGAGGTCAGGTCGTCCTACCCATATGTTCAAATGGAGTAACAAACTGTGGGTGGAATTTAATATCAGGCTCCACTTCCTCCTCCATGTCTATTTGCACTCCCCTTTATTTTTCTTTTTTATTTTCTCTTTTCTTTTCTTTTTATTTTTCTCTTTCCTTTTTTATTTCTTTTTATTTTTCTTTTATTTTTAGAATTTTTCCAAGTTTGTGAGAATAGACTTATTGATTTTGAGGGAGGTAGTAAGTGCATCCTTATATATGACCTCATGAACTGTAAATGGCTTGAGATCTCTTTGATATAGTAGATGATCTCACCTCTCATGAACTTCATACACTGATGTAGAGAGGATGGAACAATGTTGTTCTCATGCATTCATGGTCTCCCAAGCAAAGTGTTGAAACATGTATCTGAGTCTATAATATGAAACTTGGCTTCGGTCTTCCAATCATCTATATCCAAGGAAAACACTATGGAGCCTAAGGCCTGTTGACCTTACTTTTGGAGTGCAGATTCAATATTCCCATCTTAGAATTAGGAGTCTTCTAGACATGAAGACTTTCCTAGTCATAAGACACTTCTAACAATTAGGTAAACTCTTAACCTAAGCCTAAATACTTAGAAGGGTTAACCATAGAATTAGGTTTTGCCTTAAGGATTAGGATAATCCACCTACCCTACAACCCAAGTCCAATCCGTGTTCACCTTCTCAAACCAAATTTCAAGTTCAATTCAAACATTAAATTCAAATCCAAATCCAGGCCCAAATTCCAAAACCAAATGATTGAAGCCCATGATCAAATCCAAACTGAAACCCTTCCTAAGCCATATGACCTATCCCATGGACTTAGCCAAATCTTAATCCAAATCAATCCAAAATCAATTGATTTTCATAAATTTATATCTCAATCATCTTCCTAAATAGAAATCAAATCTACATTCAAATGATCAAAACTAAATCAAACTAAATCAAATTAAATCAAAACCCTTCTTAAGCCATATGACCTATCCCATGGACTTAGCCAAATCTTAATCCAAATAAATTCAAACTCAATTGATTTCTTCACAAATCTAACATATTTTTAATCATCTTCACAAAATCTAAATGAAATATACATTTAAATCAACAAAACTAAATCAAACCAAATCAAACCTAAGCCACATGACCCAACTCCATGGACTTAGCCAAATTCTTCATTCCAAAACCAAATTCAATTGATTTTCTCATGAATCAATCATACCTTCAATCATATTCACAAATATAAATAAAATCTACAATCATCAAGCCAAACCAAAATCAACCCAAGTCAAACCCAACTTAATCCTTATGATTTGAGATGTTCAAATGAACCAAAACCCATTTGAACCCAAGTGTAAATTGAATTTATATATCAATCCCAAATCCATATATAAACTCAACTAAATCAAACTCAACCCAACATCAAGCCAACTAAACCCAATTGGTCCACTTGATCCAAAGTGGCCAATTTGACCTATTTGAGCAAAGTTCTAATCCTACCAAAATTGGATTGAACCAAGTCCATCAAAACCTCCCATCATGATTGTTGATCACCCTAGGTTGATCAATTGTCACAAATTAGGTCAAACCAAGTCAACTTGGTCATTTGACCAAGTTAACCCCTTAACCCATATGAACCCAAACTAGCTAAATTGCAACCTATGCCAAATCCTTAAAATTAATGACTCATACCAAATCAAAATTAATATTTTTATATGACGACCTTCAATTGAGTAAAACCAATCTCAATAAGCCCTCCTGACCCAAGTTGACCCAAATTGACCTAAAAGATCAAATTGGGTCAAATCAAAATATAAACCAAATTGATTGTAACCAATGACTCAAGTTCATTCCAAATTTATTGTTGAACTTGACCAAAGCCATGATTGGACCCAATTAAACCCAATTGACCTTTAAAAATTGACCTAAAGGTTCAAGTTGGACTAAATCAAAACCAAATCCAAATTCATTGAAACTAAAGCCTACAATTATCTTCAATTGGTCAAATAAATCCAAACCAACACCCAACCCAAGCTAATTTGGCCAATTTGGTCAAATTGGTTAACTTAACCCATTTGACCCAATTTAATTCAAATGAGCCAAAATCAAATCTAAGCCAAACTAAACCAAAATAATTGAACCAAAACATCCCAAATGATCATGTAAACTTGACCCAATTTGACCAATTAGTAAACTTGACCCAACCTAACCCAATTTGACTTAAATGAGTCAAATTAAGCCAAACCTAACCAAATCAACTCCAATTGACATGAAATTTGGGCTAACCCACTTTTGGCTCATTTCAAATCTGCCCAAATAAAATCCAATGCCAAATGATTATTCTAACCTTGAGTCAAGGGAATCACATGAGACAAATATCCAATGTAAGTGGTCATTTTCATTCCTTGGACACTTGATACTCTCACAATGGTCAACCTTGGCACCTATGACGCCACCCCGACTTAAGGGGTGGATCATCTATGACCCATGGGAGGCAAAATCACCTCACCCTCCCCATTAGAGCATGTAAAACCCACAGGACGCCCATGTTGGCAGCCACCTTCGTACCTTCAACCAACCAAGCCAAGCCAACTCACCTCCTCCCTGCCACCCATGACTCCTTAAGATGACCAGACATCCACAAGAAGCCAAACCTGATCCCATTGTCCATTCAAGATGAAGGGGGTATACACCCCCTCGTTTCCACTCAAACACATAAAAAATCATTTCTGAGCCTAGCTATCAAGATGAGCCGCTAGAGCCCTAAGCTCCCAAGCTCATTCCTCGATCAAAAATGCCATTCCATCTCAAATAGGACACCCCATTTCTAACCTAACTTCCCCATTTCTCCATCCAACTCGAATTAACTTTGCAAGCAGCTTCCCTAGGCTTCATCGAGCAAACTAATAATCTCCTAAGCTTCCAGAGCACCAAAGGTGGGACTTTCATCAAAGTCAAGGTCTAAATCTTCATTGCTTTCCAAATGAAGATCAAGGAATTGATCCAATTATTGTTCAACAGGGCTTCATCTCCACTAGATGAAGCTTTCTAATTGTGAGCCGCCTTGAGCTGAGGTATGCTTCCAAACCTGATCCTTAGGAAAACATTGGTTGGAGCTTTTTGAAGAAAACTTGCATCTCATGTGATCTTGACCGTTGGATCCCCTCTAATTAATGTCGTGAAAGTGTGGGATTCTTTTGGAGTTGATCTAAGCTTGGGTAAGCTCGGATCAAGTGAGCAATGGAGGATAGACTCCAGTCTCCCTCACTCATGTGATGTTAGATCACGCACGGTCCGTTCTGCTTGATCGGAATGGATGGTCATGATTAGATCCACTAGATTGATCTGAATTAATCCTATTAAGATGTGGGATTAATTGTAGCTGTCTGATCTTAGATTAGATGGTGGACGAGAAAGCGTGTCCATGACTACCACGCAGCCACGGAAAGTGTTCGACACCATGTGGCACTAATAGGATTAGGCTTTAATTAAGCTTAATTAATCTTTTCTAATGGCTAAAACTTTTAAAAATTATTAAAAATCATAGCAAAATAAAAAAATGCAAATAAATACTCATTTTAAAGGTATTTAGAGGAGAATTAATTAAAAATAATCTTAACTAATTTTTAACTATAATTAAGGTTTAAATGCAAATTTTATTAGCTTAATTACTTAGGCAATTAATCCTATATTTTGTGGGATAATTTAATGGGATGACCTCTACCTACCATGATTTTCTTGGGATTTATTGCTCACTTAATTAGGAAAATTGACTAGTTAAACCTTAACTACTCTTTTAATTTAATTAAAGATTAATTAATCTAATGAATAGTAACAAATTAGTTAATTAAGTTTATTAATCATTGTTCAATAGTAAGTAAACTAATGAATAGGGTTAGGACCCCTTTCCCTAAGTTCATTTCACCCTTCATTTAAAATAAAATTAATCAAGATTTAACTAATTAATTAAATCACTTAATCAAATTGAAATCATAATCACATCAGAGCTTAATGAATTAAATCTGAGGTAGATCTTCAAGTGTATAATAACCTAAAAGAGTTTAATGAAATTATGGTTAGTCCACATGTGTGGGAAAACCATAAGAGTAATTAATTAAGTCCCTTAATTTAATTAACTATTAATCATGAGCCAATTACATTTGGCTCCTTTTATTTCCTAGGATTATTGTAAGTTTATTTTCCATGCATATCATGTTGGCTCGTATTTATTTAGTTAATTACTTTAAGGTGACATAGGTAAGGATAATTAATTCATCTATTTAAGAGTTCAACTTAATTAACCCATAAAATAAACTTAATTACATTTCCTTAAATTAAATGAAATCACTAATGTGGGAATGGGTTTAAAATATCAAGTGATGATTTCTCTTCTCCTCTTTAAATCAAATAAAATCCAAAACCTAATTAATAAAGAGGCTTGGTTTGTTTTAAATAATCTTATTTGATTTTATTGTCTTTAAGAGCTAGTTTGGTTGAATGAATTACATGCTTATATTTGATTGTCCTCTTTCCAATCATGTTAAATTTGGTATGTCATTTGAATTCATGCATCCATTTTTTTCAAAATTAATATATAATGGATTTTCTTTATGTAAGATTGCATGTGTTGATTTAAATTAATATATGCATGGCTATTATCACTATTAAATCCAAATGTGTTTTTCAAAAGCTTATAAATGAATAATAATATGTGTTATGATGCTAGTTATAAATACATAAGAAAAGCATGTGCTTATAGCTTAAGTGTATGAATGTTGAGTTCTCTTTCCTCTATTCAATTATTGATTTATATAAGATTGAATGGTAATGGGTACATAGTCTGGACATCCTGGGAACACGAGGCTTTAGCTAGCCCCAAGGATGCCATTTGATTACCTCACTTCTATGGTATAACAATGGCACGCACTCATTTGATTTCATTCTTTGTATTTCAACATTAAAATTTAGATAGAGCTTTAATTCATATATATAAATGATTCAATAAAAAAATATACAATCTTTGCATGGTTTTCTTTCCCTCATTTATGTATACATCCATGTGTGTCTAGGAAAAGCAAGTATATAGTCTGGACATCTCGAGAATATGAGACATTGGTTAGCCCCAAGGAGGTCATTTGATTACCTCACTTCCCTGGTTTAACAACAACACGTACTTGCCTATACCTTGTACATGTATATGTATATGTGATTAGTGAATGAAAATTCCATTTTAGATTAAAATTGCATGCATTCATATTTTACTTAGTGGTTAAATTAATTAGCCATATTATTTGGAGCTTACTTCCTATGTTCATATATATGAATTTACATATGTTTGAATGCAAATGGGTATATAGTCTAGACATCTCAAGAATATGATGCTTTACCTAGCTCCAAGGAGGTCAATTGATTACTTTACTTCTCTGGATTAACAACGACACATGCCTATTTATTTTTATTCTTATGTCTTTTTTGTATAAGAATTTGGATAAAGTTTTAAATTAATACGTTTAAATAATTCAATCAAATAAAATATAAATTCTAAACATACACATACATTCATCATTTAAGTGTGCTAAAATATGTTGCATGTATAGATACACTTAGGATTAAATCATATGCATGTTACATGTGATGGAAAGGAATGATTTAATATATTTCATGTGGTAGAAATTCAAGTAAATTAATCTTAAGATGCCTTTCATTTTGAATAGGATTATTTAAAGTGAACCAAAACTTTAAATTAATTAATTCATTTAATAAGCCATTCACTAAAGAGAACTAAATCAAATTAATATACTTTACAAAGTGACTTAAGGTATGGATGAAAGAGGACAACCCTCTTTTTCTACACATACAAATATAACACTAATGCCTAACAAGACTTACCACACAAGCCTTGATACACACATTTGAATTAAGTCACCACTTTTAGCTCTAAGTTAGGAAGGTGTATGATGTGATGTATGTTTTGTTCTATGATGTATTATTTTAGATTGGATGTTAGGGTGTATGCTTCGTAGATTGGATGATAGGCCAATATTAGCCTAATCATATTTTCTACAGGGGATTATGCATAAGGATGCTTAAAAATAAATGTGGGTGCTCTTTTGTAAGTTGTTTAAATCCTTAAGCATAATCCAAGTTAGGATAGGTGGGTTTAGTTACCCATGTGTAGGGTGCTAAGTTCAAATTATAAATACAACTGCTTCGGATTATATGTATATTTGGTTAACCGCCATTTTGTAGGTGTAGTTAGATTTACTTTTCCCATATAAATGTAAGTTTTGCAATAGGAATTAGGATTAGTACTATGAGGGATTAGGATGAAGAGTGGCTAGAAGGTTTTGTCCTAGGGTGCCCTATGATGCCTTTGAAGCAAGAACCATCTAAATCAAAGAAGGAACCAAATCAGAAATGGAGATATGAAGAAAGAAGACCCCCATAGCATTTAATACCATTATGATTATTCTTTCATATTCCACGTTGTATAAAAGTAGAGCTCAGCTACCCAACTTTTCTCTCTTCGGGTTGTACGATGGTACCTGACCGCACCAGCCTTTTATTCATTTATGATAGTTTATATAATTGTTTGATGTTATGTTTACATTATGCATTAGGATAACATGCCTTTCATAGTTTCTTAAATGACTGATGCTTTAATGTGTGGCTAGGATATGATTTTGCTCTTAGGATAAAAATAACTTTTCTACCAAACTAATCACTCATAACTAAATTTTAAACAACTCATAACCTCATCATAAAGACTAAGAAATAAATAAAATAATTAAAAGATTTAGCAACCCCTTAGCTATATGTTTGTATATTTCACATCATGAATGCATATTCTTTCTCTCTTGAACATGAACGATCTCCATCCTTGCATGATAAAGGAATGCTTAACCTGTGAAGGCATCCCTTGTGGTGTAGAACACTTTCTTCTAGTTGATTTGACCCATAACCAAAATAATGTGTCTAAAATAAAATAAAATCTGAAAAGATTTCTCATCTATAGATTAAGTCATATGCTCATACCACTCATGCTCTAGTCTCTTAGGGAGTGTGTTTAGGACTTTAGTCTCTTTCTAATTAAATAACTACGCTAGCTATCTTGCAATTTATAAGACTAAACTACTTGGTTTTAAAATCATAGGATGAGTTAGCGAGCAACCACTCTTGGTGGTTATTAGTCCAGAAGTTGGACAATTTATTCTCTCTTGCAGAGGTAAACCTGTCACTTAGATTTAGGTGGTTCTTTAGTTCATACTAAAGTCTACCTGTCACTTATGTCTACCTGTCACTTAGATTTAGGTGGTTCTTTAGTACATACTAAAGTTCCCTAGATTTAGGATCTGAGGTTGCTATTTCTTTGGGCTATGAGCATAAATCCTCACCTCTTAGGCATTCCCACAACCTTGTGTTGGTGGATAACTCAAGTACATTCATAGACCCATCATGTCTTAGGAGTCTTTATTACATGATTAGGTCCATTGTAGGGTGATGCATCAAAAGTACATCATATCTCAATGTTGTACTCGATCACCTCAAAAGTACCCCTATGATCTCAGTGCGTGGTGCTCCACCCCCCCCCCCCCCCAATCCCTACATCAAAAAATAAACACCACAAGGCACTCTCACCTTGTTCATTGAATCCTCTCAAGATCATCTTTTTTTTTTTGAGTTTGGAGATGTTGATCCTCAAGTAGGCAAGGGTTCTTAGACTCATAATATTGACTAATACACATGGGTCAACAAAAACTTTGGATAGTCTATATCTGCCAACATCCACTGTAATGTAAAGAGCTAGTTATGCTCGATCATCCCTAGAGTAAGTCTTCATTGTTGAATGTAACTCCTAAGATGTCCTTCAAGTGGCATGCCTCCTCTTTAGTAGCAGTCAGCTGAGCTAAGCATATCTTTAGATCAAGTAAGGCCTTGATTAGTGATTCCCTCATCTCTTTGGATAAAACAAGGGTGTTGTATATGCTTAACTTAGCTGGAAACTTTTTAAGGTGAGTTAGGACATTATAATCAACTCTAGCTTGCTCCTCCAAAAGCATATCCATGGGTGGAGCATCCTATGGAGGGGCTATCTCCTCATTGAAACTAATGACTTGCATACCTTTATCCTGAGGTGCTACCCTAGGAGGTAGAACTTTGCCACTGCTAGGTTGACTTCAGTGACTTCTTGGAATGATGAGCTTGTAAAAAGTTTTACCTTTTCATCATAGCATCTTCTTATGGGATCCTCGAGTTATTTATCTCCGTGTAAATCTCGAGGTGAACTTGATTGATTCACGAAGGATAGTCCGACTCAAATCAAAAAAGGAAAGGATCAAAACTACTTGTGTTATTATTTTATTTAGACTGAGAGATTTCAATAGGAATAAAATCAAGAGCATAAGAAGTGGACAATATATATGCTTTCTTTATTAATTTCTTTTGGTGGAGGTACATGATAAAAATCATGTAATGTAAGCGGAGTAAGAGATTTATTGCCCTTATCCACAGATACAATGCTCCTGCCAGTAGAAGAGGAGCTAGTAGAAAAGGTAGTTGCTACAACGGTGAAGGGAGCACTGGACTCAAACGGTGGATGCACTACTGGATTGTCCGGAGAAAATATGGTGAGCTGTTGCTACTGCTAGGCTATCATCTTCCCTAAGTTATCCTTTGTAACTAGCAAACCTTCCTTGGTGTGTTGGAGGTTTGAGCCACTTCAATCACCTACAAGGAAAGCTTCTTGATCTTAGAAGTAATCTTCTTAGAGGTTCGGGATAGGGAGATATACTAACATTCTTTGGTCTTAAGAGGATTGCAAGTATCCCCAAGGATTACTGTAACAGAACTGGATGGTTATTCTAATAAGTATTCCCTTGGGATAACTATGGCTCTCAACTTCTACTTGCACTCAAGCTAGTCTTTAAAAGTGATACAATCCTCTAAGACATTGCCTAACATGCGATGGTTGGGGCAATAGCTAAGATCTTCGCTCTTGCCCACTTCCTCTGGTCTCTTAGGCTCTGGTAAAAGTCAGGTGTATTTAAGAGATTCTTAAAGATTTTCCTAACTACCTCACTCATGAATGAATATGGATTATTCAATCTATCGGCAAGAGTAGGTGGAAAGTAGCTACCTAGCGATTCATATGAATATTGCTACTGGGTAGGCATATAAAGTGGTGGAAATGGTCATTGTGGCGGCTGCGGTGGCCGGTATGATGGTAGAGGCAGTGGAACAGGAGGTGGCAAAGGAGGCTACTGAGCTAGTAGTCTCTCATACCAAACTCTGGCTGGCTACTTCCCTCTGTCCAATAACACAATTGTCCCTGACTTCTTCTCAAACACCTTCTGTGGCTTGGGCCTAGATGATTGGTCGAGAAAGGGCAACAGTTTGACTTCCTATTTTAGGTTATCCATCATGTTGATTAATTTCTGAAATATTTTAATGGTAAAGCCCTTAAGCATGAAGGTGACCAAGCCTTGGATATTCTTGAGAAGAATCTCAATGGCATGTTGTTCGGACTGCTGTGGTTCACATTTCATGCTCAAGTTGCACCACTTGAGATTGTAATCAATAAAGGACTAGTTGAGTTTTTATTTCTCTAAAATAAGGTCGCCTACAATCACCCTCTGCTGAGCTCCAACAAACCTCTTGTTGAAGAGGTGCTCCAACTCAGCAAAAGTCTTCACCAATTAGGCGCTGATGTACCAATCAAATGAAACACCAGGCAGACTTCTAACGGAAAGGCGAAAGAAAAGTGTGTTGTTGTTATCGGTGTCACAATAGCAGGCTCTAAAGTGTGCAATGTGTTATCGTGGGATCCCACTAGCATCAAAGATCACAAAGGAAGGTGGGACAAAACCCTAAATAAAATAAAAACTAAATAAAAACCTTAGCCTAAAAAATAAACCTAAAAATAAAACTTAAAAATAAATAAAAAATAAAACCTAAACCCTAAACTAAAAAAAAAACCTAAACCTAAAATAAACAAAATAAAGGAAACATAAAGCTAAACTAAAATAAACTAAACAAAATTAAATAAAACCTCAACCTAAACATAAAATAAACTAAACCTAAACCTTAAACTAAATAAAATTAAATTAAATTAAAATAAACCTAAACCTAAACTAAAAAAAACCATAAAATAAACCTAAAATAAAAACCTAAAACCTAAACCTAAAAAATAAAATAAAAATAAAACAAAACAAAAAACTAAACATAAACTTAAACTTAAACCTAAAAAATAAACTAAATTAAAAAAACCTAAACTAAAATAAATAAACTTAAAATAAAGAATCTAAACTAAGTAAAAATAAAAAACATAAATAAAAATAAAAAAAATTAAAATAAACTAAAATAAATAAAAAATAAACTAAATAAACATAAACTTACCAATTTTCTTCATTTTTAAAAAAAACCCTAAACACTAAACCTTAAACCCTAAACCCTAAATCCTAAACCTTAAATCTATACCCTAAACCCTAAACCCTAAAACATAAAACTGACCCTAAACCCTAAACCATAAACCTATAATCCTAAACCCTAAACTATAAAACCTACACCCTAAACTCTAAATGCTAAAACCAAACACTAAACCTAAACTCTAAACCCCTAAATCTTAAACCCTAACCTAACTTAAACTAAACCTAAATCAAACCTAAAACCCTACACCTTAAACCCTAAATTAACCCTAAACCTAAACCCTAAACCTTAAACACTCTAAACCCTAAACTCTAAACTTTAAATTAAACCTTACTGTAAGTAACCCTAAACTAATCCAGGCTAAACATGACCCAAAAACTAAACCCTAAACCCTAACCCTAAATCCAAAGACCTAAAACCCTAAATCCTATACCCTAAAACCCTAAACCCTAAACCCTAAACCCTAAACACTAAAGCCTAAACCCTAAAAACCTAAAAACCTAAACTAAAATAAGACCTAAAAAATAAAATAAATAAATAAACTTAACAAAAATAAAATAAAATAATAAAATAAATTAAAACCTAAACTAAAATCTAAACCTAAACCTAAAAATAAAATAAACAGATAAAATAAAATAAAATAAATAAAAAAACCTAAACTAAACCTAAAAAAAAATAAAATAAACCTAAAATAAAAAAACCTAAAATAAAAAAAATAAATAAAACTAAACCTAAAATAAAAGAAAAAAAAATTAACCTAAACCTAAAATAAAATAAATCTAAACCCTAAACTAAATAAAATAAAATAAACTAAAAGTAAACCTAAACTTAAACTAAAAAATAAAACCTAACAACAAACCTAAAAGAAAGACCTAAAACCTTAACCCTAAATCCTAAACCAAAACTAAATAAAACATAAAAATAAAATAAATAAATAAGAACTAAACCAAAATAAAATGAAAAAATAAAATAAAATAATACATAAATTAAAAGTTAAATCTAAACCAAAACATTAAAAGAAAATAAACTTAAAATTAAAAACAAAACTAAAATATAATAAATAAAAACTTAAATTAAAAAAATACCTAAAATAAAATAAAATAAATACTAAATAAAAATGTAAACCTAAAAAATAAACCTAAAAATAAAACATAAAAATAAATAAAATATAAAACCTAAACCCTAAACTAAAAAAAACCTAAATCTAAAAAAAAAAAAAAAAAAAAAACCTAAACCAAAAATAAGACAAACTAAACTAAAATAAATAAAACCTAAACCTAAACCTAAACCAAAACTAAATAAAATAAAATAAACTAAAAATAAACCTAAACCTAAGCTAAAAAATAATACCTAAAAATAAACCTAAAAACCTAAACCTCAACCTCAAAAAAATAAAGTAAAACCAAGTACCTAAACCTAAAAATAAAATATAAAACCTAAAACTAAAAATAAAATAAAAATAAAACTCAACTAAAAATAAGCCTAAACCTAAACCTAAATATAGAAAAAAAACTAAAATAAATAAACCTAAAATAAATAAACCTAAAATAAATAAACTAAATAAATAAACCTAAATAAAAATAAGTATAAAATAAAGTAAATTAAATAAACCTAAACCTACCAATATACTTAATTTAAAAAAAATGTAAAAAAAGAATTAACAAAAAAACCCTAAATTCTAAACCCGAAACCCTAAAACTACAACTCAAAACTCTAAACCCTAAACCCTATACAATAAAACCCTAAACCCTAAACCCTAAACCCTAATCCTAAAATCTACAACCCTAAACACTAAACCCTAAACCCAAACCCTACACTCTAAATCGTAAACACTAAACCCTAAAACTAAAACCTAACAACCTAAATCTATATTAAATAAAACCTAAAAATAAAGTAAATAAAAAACAAAAAACTTAAATAAAATAAATAAATAAATACCTAAACTAAAACCTAAACCTAAACCTAAACGTAAACCTAAACCTAAAACTAAAAATAAAATAAAATAAAAATTAAAAATAAAACTAAAATAAAATAAATAAAAACCTAAACTAAACTAAAAAATAAATTAAGCTAAAAAAATATAGAATCTAAATAAAATAAAAACTAAATGTAAAATAAAATACAATAAACCTAAAATAAAATATTATAAAATAAAAACTAAATAAAAACCTAAACCTAATAAATAAACCTAAAAATAAATGAAAAATAAATCCTAAACCCTAATCTAAAAATAATGTAATCCTAAAATAAACCTACCA
The DNA here is from genome assembly GCA_021442155.1 of Cymbidium sinense. NCBI lineage: Eukaryota > Viridiplantae > Streptophyta > Magnoliopsida > Asparagales > Orchidaceae > Cymbidium > Cymbidium sinense. Next base: position 169,106 of record JAKCPB010001316.1, read on the forward strand.
CTAAACTAAAATAAACTAAACTAAAATAAATAAAACCTAAACCTAAACCTAAGATAAACTAAACTAAAACTCTAAACTAAATAAAATAAAATAAACTAAAACTAAACCTGAAGAAAAACTAAAAAAATAAAACCTAAAAATAAGCCTAAAATAAAACCAAAACCTAAACCAAGAAAATAAAATAAAACCTAAACCATAAACCTAAAATAAAATTAAAACCAAAACCAAAAAATAAAAAAAAAAAAGATAAACTAACTAAAAAAACATAATCCTAAACCTAAACCTAAACAATAAACTAAAATAAAATAAAAATAAAAGAAATAAACCTAAAATTAAATAAAAATATACTAAATAAAGTAAATAAACATAAACCTGGGCAAAAAAATTTTAAAATTTTAAACCATAAACCCTAAATCATAAGCCCTAAACCCTAAACCCTAAACCCTAAAACTAACCCAAAACCCTAAACCCTAACACCAACCCTAAACCCTAAACCTACAACCCTGAAAAAATTAAACCCTAAACCCTAAACTAACCTTAAACCATAAATCTTTTCCCTAACCATAAAACCCTAAATCCTAAACCTTAATCCCTAAAACCTAAACTGTAAAGTCTAAACCATAAACCCTAAGCTAGGCTTAAACCATAAACTAACCCTAAACCCTAAACCCTAAACTCTAAACCCTAAAAACCCTAAACTAAAAAGCATAAACCCTAAACTCTAAACCCAAAACTAACCATAAACCTTAAGCTGGCCTTCAACCCTAAACCCTAAACCCTAGACTGTAAACCCTAAAAATGCTAAACCCGAAAGCCTAAACACTAAACCTTAAATCCTAACCCTAAACCCTAAACCCTAAAACCCTAAACCCTAAAACCCTAAACCCTAAACCCTAAACCCTAAACCCTAAACTCTAAACCCTAAAAACATAAACTAAATAAAACCTAAAATAAAATGATTAAAACCTAAACTTAGTAAATAAGACAAAATAAAATATAAAACCTAAACCAAAAAATAAAATAAAATAAACTAAACTAAAAAATAAACCTAAACTTAAACCTAAACCTAAAAAATAAACTAAAAAAATAAACCTAAATTAAATAAAAATTAAAATAAACCTAAATAAAAATATAAAAAATTAACTAAATAAACCTAAACCTAAGCAATTTAAAAAACCTAAACCATAAATCATAAAACCCTAAGCTCTAATCCTAAAATCTACAACCCTAATCCCTAAAATCTACAACCCCAAACCCTAAACTCTAAACTCTAAATCTAAATTGTAAACCCTAAAAACATAAAAACCTAAACCTAAACTAGATAAGATCTAAAAATAAAATATAATAAAAACCTAAACTAAAACCTAAAGCTAAACCCTAAACTGTAAAGCCTAAACCTTGAACCCTAAACACTAAACTAACCATAAACCTTAAGCTAGCCTTAAACCCTAAACTAACCCTAAACCCTAAACCCTAAACCTAAAAATAAAAATTAAAACCAAAACCTAAAAAATAAAATAAAGATAAAACTAAACTAAAAAAAATAAACCTAAACCTAAACCTTAAAATAAACTAAAATAAAAATAAAAAATAAATGAAATAAACCTAAATTAAATAAAAAATAAACTAAATAAATAAACCTGTGGTTTGCTATTTTTATTAAAATAAACTCTAAACCTTAAACCCTAAATAATAATCCCTAAAACCAAACCTAAACCCTAAAACTAACCTTGAACCCTAAACCAGAACACTAAACCTAAACCCTAAACCTAAAACCCTAAAAAACTTAAATCCTAAACCCTAAACACTTACTCTAACCATAAAACCCTAAATCCTAAACCATATTCCCTAAAAACCCTAAATTGTAAAGCTTAAACCCTAAACCCTAAACCCTAAACCCCAAACTAACCATAAACCTTAAGCTAGCCTTAAACCCTAAATTAACCCTAAACCCTAAACCCTAAACTCCTAAACCCTAAACCTAACCATAATCCTAAACTAAACCCTACCTCTAAAATTTAAACTAAAAGTTTAAACTAAACCATAAACCCTAAACTATAGAGCCTTCAACCCTAAACCCTAAACCCTAGACCATAAACCCTAAAAATGCTAAACCTGGAAGACTAATCACTAAACCCTAAACCCTAAACCCTAAACCATAAAACCCTAAACCCCAAAACCCTAAACCATAAACCCTAAACCCTAAAAACCTAAACTAAATAAAACCTAAAAATAAAATAATCAAAACATTAAATAAATAAGATAAAATAAAATATAAAACCAAAAGCTAAAAAATGAAATAAAATAAAACTAAACTAAAAAATAAACCTAAACCTAAAAATAAATTAAAATAAATAAACCTAAAATAAATAAATTAAAATAAATAAAAATAAAAATAAACCTAAATAAAAATAAAAATAAAATAAACTAAATAAACCTAAACCTACTAGTATACTTAATTTAAAAAAAAAACATAAACCCTAAACCCTAATCTCTAAAATTTATAATCCTAAACCCTAAAATCTACAACCCCAAACCTTGAACTCTAAACTCTAAGCCCTAAACTGTAAGCCCTAAAATCCTAAAAACCTAAACCTAAACTAAATAAAACCTAAAAATAAAATAAATAAAAACCTAAACTGAAATAAAATAAAAAAGTAAAATATAATAAAAACCTAAACTAAAACCTTAACCTAAGCCTAAATGTAAACCTAAACCTAATCTTTAACTTAAAAATAAAATAAAATAAAAATAAGAACTAAACTAAAATAAAAAAAAAAAAACCTAAACCTAAAAATAAACCTAAAAATAAATAAAAAATAAAACCTAAACCCTAAACTAAAAAAAACCTAAACCTAAAATAAATAAAATAGAATAAAACTAAACCTAAACTAAAATAAACTAAACTAAAATAAACAAAACCAAAACCTAAACCTAAAATAAACTAAACCTAAACCCTAAACTAAATAAAATAAAATAAAAATAAACCTAAAACTAAACTAAAAAATAAAGCCTAGAAATAAACCTAAAAGAAAAACCAAAAAGCTAGACCTAAAAAAAATAAAATTAAAACCTAAACCTATACCTAAAAAAAAAAAAAACCTAAACCTAAAAAATAAAATAAAAATAAGCTATAATAATAATAATAAATAAAATAAAATAACTTAAAATAAAAATAAAAAATAGATTAATCAAACCAAAATTAAATAAAAAATAAACTAAATAAATTAAATTAACCTAAACCTACCGATTTACATAATTTTTTATTTAAAAAAATGACTAAACCTTAAACCCTAAATTGTAAAACTAACCCTAAACCATAAATCATAAAACTAACCCTAAACCCTAAACCTAAAACCTAAGCTTACAACCCTTAAAAATCCTAAACCCTAAACCTTAAACCCTAAACCCTAACCCTAACCATAAAACCCTAAACCCTAAATCCTATGCCCTACAAACCCTAAAACCAAAAGCCTAAACCCAAAACCCCAAACCCTAAACCATAAAGCCTAAACCCTAAACCTTAAACCCTAAACACTAAACCCAAACCATAAACCCTAAACCTTAAAACCCTAAACACTAAAACCCTAAACCCGAAACCCTAAACCCTAAACCCTAAAAATCTAAAAACCTAAACCCTAAAAACCTAAAAACCTAAACCTAAACTAAATAAAAATTAAAAATAAAATGATTAAAAAACCTAAACCCAAATAAAAAATAAAATAAAATAATAACCTAAACTAAAACCTAAAAAAAATGAAAATAAAGAAAACCTAAACTAAAACAAATAAAACTTAAACCTAAAGTTAAACCTAAACCAAAACTAAGTAAAATAAAATAAACTAAAAATAAACCTAAACCTAAGCTAAAAAATAATACCTAAAAATAAATATAAAATAGAAACCTCAAACCTCAACTTAAAAAAATAAAATAGAAACCTAAACCTATACCTAAAAATAAAATATAAAATTTAAACCTGAAAAATAAAATAAAAATAAAACTCAACTAAAAAATAAGCCTAAACCTAAACCTAAACCTAAAAAAAACTAAAATAAATAAACTAAACAAATAAACCTAAATAAAATAAGTATAAAATAAAGTAAATTAAATAAACTAAATAAACCTAAACCTACTAGTATACTTAATAAAAAAACCCTAAACTCTAAACCCGAAACCCTAAACCTACAACTCAGAACTCTTTATCTTAAACCCTATACCATAAAACCTTAAACCCTAATCCCTAAAAACTACAACCCTAAACACTAAACCCTAAACCCAAACCCTAAACTCTAAATCGTAAACACTAAACCCTAAAACCTAAAAACCTAAATCTATATTAAATAAAACCTAAAAATAAAATAAATAAAAAACATAAACCTAAATAAAATAAAAAAATAAATACTTAAACTAAAACCTAAACCTAAACCTAAACATAAACCTAAACCTAAACCTAAAAATAAAATAAAATAAAAATTAAAAACTAAACAAAAATAAAATAAATAACAACCTAAACTAAAATAAAAAATAAATTAAGCAAAAAATAGAAAACAAAAATAAAATAAAAACTAAATGTAAAATAAAAAATAAAATAAACCTAAAATGAAATAAAATAAAATAAAAACTAAATAAAAACCTAAACCTAAAAAATAAACCTAAAAATAAATGAAAAATAAATCCTAAACCTTAAACTAAAAAAAAATGAAAACCTAAATTAAAAAAAATAAAATAAACCCACCCCTAAACTAAAATATACTAAACTAAAATAAATAAAACATAAACCTAAACCTAAAATAAACTAAACCAAAACTCTAAACTAAATAAAATAAAATAAACTAAAAATAAACCTAAACATAAACTAAAAAATAAAACCTAAAAATAATCCTAAAATAAAAAAAAAAAACTAAACCGAAAAAAATAAAATAAAAACCTAATCCTAAACCTAAAAATAAAAATTAAAACCAAAACCTAAAAAATAAAATAAAGATAAAACTAAACCAGAAAAAACATAAACCTAAACGTAAACCTAAAAAAGAAACCAAAATAAAAAAAATAAAAGAAATAAACCTAAATTAAATTAAAAATAAACTAAATAAAGTAAATAAACTTAAACCTACCAGTTTGTTTTTTTTTAAAAAAAAACTCTAAACCTTAAACCCTAAATCCTAAGCCCTAAACCCTAAACCCTAAACCCTAAAACTAACCCTAAACCCTAAACCCTAATACTAACCCTAAACCCTAAACTTACAACCCTAAAAAACTTAAACCTTAAACCATAAACCCTAACCAACTCTAAACTATAAACCTATTCTAATAAAACCTAACTTCCCTAAACTTAAATTGGAAACCTAAACCTAAACCCTAAAACCTAACTCATAAACTTTGCTAACCTAAACCAACCTAAACCCTAAACCCTAAACCCCACTAACTATAAAACCCTAAACCCTAAACCTAAACTAAACTACCCTAACATAAAACCCTAAACCTAAACCCTAATCAAAACCTAAACTATAGCCTAAACCCTAAACTATAAACCTTGTTAGCCTTCAACCCTAAACTGATCAGAACCCTAAAATGCTAAACCTAAAAGCTGACCCTAAAACTAAACCTAAACTAAACCTAAACTTAAAACCCTAAACCCTAAACCCCTAAAACCTAAACCCTAACCCCGAAACCCTAAAAACCTAAACTAAATAAAACCTAAAATAAAATGATTAAAAAAACCTAAACTTAAATAAATTAGATAAAATAAAATATAAAACCTAAAGCTAAAAAATGAAATAAAACAAAAATTAAACAAAAAAATAAACATAAACCTAAACCTAAGCCTAAAAAAGAAACTAAAATAAATAAACCTAAAATAAATAAATTAAAATAAACCTAAAAAATTAAAAATAAAATAAACTAAATAAATTTAAACCTACTAGTATAATACTTAAAAAAAAACTTAAACCCTAAACCATAAAACCCTAAACCCTAATCCCTAAAATCTACAATCCTAAACCCAAAAATCTACAACCTAAACCCTAAACTCTAAACTCTAAACTCTAAATTGTAAACCCTAAAAACCTAAAAACCTAAACCTAAACTAAATAAAACCTAAAAATAAAATAAATAAAAAAAGCTAAACTAAAATAAAATAAAATATAATAAAAACTTGAACTAAAATCTAAACTTAAACTTAAATGTAAACCTAAACCTAATCTTAAACTTAAACATAAAATAAAATAAAAATAAAAATTAAACTAAACTAAAATAAATAAAAACCTAAACTAAACTATAAAATAAAATAAAATAAAATAAAATAAAATAAAACCTAAACCTAAAAAATAAACCTAAAAATAAATAAAAAATAAAACCTAAACCCTAAACTAAAAAAAAGACTAAACCTAAAATAAATAAAATATAATAAACCTAAACCTAAACTAAAATAAACTAAACTTAAATAAACAAAACCAAAACCTAAACCAAAACCCTAATCTAAATAAAATAAAAAAAACTAAAAATAAACCTAAAACTAAACCTAAAACTAAACTAAAAAATAAAACCTAAAAAAAACCTAAAAGAAAAACCAAAAACCTAAACCAAAAAAAATAAAATAAAATCCTATACCTATACCTAAAAATAAAAAATAAAAACTAATCCTAAAAAATAAAATAAAAATAAGCTATAATAATAATAATAAATAGAATAAAATAAACTAAAATTAAAATTAAAATTAAAATAAATAAACTTAAATTAAATAAAAAATAAACTAAATAAATTAAATTTACTTAAACCTACTGATTTACTTAATTTTTTTAGTTAAAAAAATGCCTAAACCTTAAACCCTAAATCATAAAACTAAACCTAAACCCTACACCTAAAACCTTAATCTTATAACCCATAAAAACCCTAAACCTTAAACCCTAAACTAACCCTACACATTAAACCCTAAACTCTAAACCCTAAACTGCCCTACAAACCCTAAACCTAAAGCCTAAACCCTAATCCCTAAACCTTAAACCCCTAACCATAAACGCTAACCTTAAACCCAAAACCCAAACCCTAAATGCTAAACCCTAAAGACCTAAACCCTATACCCTAAACCCTAAACCCAAACCTTAAACCCTAAAACCCTAAACTAAACTCTAAACCTAAACTCCTAAACCTAAGCCTAAACTAAATAAAACCTAAAAATAAAATGATTAAAAAATATAAACCCAAATAAAAAAAATAAAATATAATAAAAACCTAAACCTAAAAATAAAATAAAATAAAAATCAAACTAAATGAAAATAAAATAAAAAAAACCTAAACTAAACTAAAAAATAAAATAAGCCTAAGAATAAAAAACCTTAATATAATAAAAATTAAATGTAAAATAAAAATAAAATAAAATAAAACCTAAATAAAAACCTAAACCTAAAAAATAAACCTAAAAATAAAACTTAAAAATAAATAAAAAATAAAGTGTAAACCCTAAACTAAAAAAAAAACCTAAACCTAAAATAAAAATAAAATAAACAAAATAAAATAAAGCTATACCTAAGCTAAAATAAACTAAAGAAAAATAAATAAAACCTAAAATAAACCTAAACATAAACTGAAAAATAAAACCTAAAAATAAACCTAAAACCTAAACATAAACCTAAAAAAATAAAATAAAACCAAAACTGAAACCTAAAAATAAAAAAATAAAACCTAAACCTAAAATAAATAAAAATAAAACTCAACTAAAAAATAAACCAAAACCAAAACCTAAACCTAAAAAATAAACTATAATAAAAAACTTCAACTAAAATAAAAAAAATCCTAAAATAAATAAAAAATAAACTAAACTAAACCCTAAATCCTAAACTCTAAAGTCTGTCTAAATCCTAAAAAATAATAAACCCTAAATCCTAAACTTTAAACCCTAATCTTAAACCCTAAACCCTAAAAGAATAAACCCTAAAACCCTAAACCTAAACCCCTAAACCCTAACCCTAAACCATAAACCCTAAACCCCAAATCCTAAACATAAACTTAAAGTAACTAAATAAATTTAAAAGTAAACCTAAACCTTAAAACCTAATAAACCAAAGAATGGGTAGAACCTTGATGGTAGGAACATCACTATCAACCAAGCTCTGTCTAGATCTAGCAGTGGAGGTGAAGGCAGAGGTGGCAGTTATCACAGTGGTGGTGGGGGATCTAGAGGTGCTCGTGGATATGGAGGTGGTGGTCGAAGAAGTGGTGATTATATAGATGTGAGGAGTGATAAAGGTTACAATCATGGTGGTGGCGGAGGGAGAGATCGAGGATTTGATGGTGGATCACACTACTTAACATGCCGGGAGGTTTTGATGGGAACTAGAGAAGCTGAAGAAAGACCGATCTGATCTACTGCTTATGGATCTATGTCTTTACAGTAGAGACAATTCTAATTATCTATGGTTTTTGATTTGCTCTATGCATTCTCATTTTTTATCTATGTCATCGCTTGTGTCTTAGAAAACTTGATGTGTTACTTAGTTGATGAAATTGAAAGGAAGAGATATTTAATCTGAATTTGTTTTCTATTAAAAAAAGAAACCAAAAATCATAAACCCTAAACTAAAACCTAAACCATATACCTAAAAACTAAACCCTAATATCTAAACCCTAAAACACAATAAACCCTAAACCCTAATCCTAAACCCTAAACCCTAAAAGAATAAACCCTAAAACCCTAAACCCTAAACCCTAAACCCTACATCTTAAACCATAAACTCTAAACCCTAACCCTAAATCCCAAACCCTAAACCTAAACCTAATGTAACTAAATAAATTAAAAAATATACCTAAACCCTAAAACCTAATAAACCTAAATGTAAACCTAAACCCTAAGAATGGACAAAACCTTGATGGCAGGAACATCACTATGAACCATGCCTAGTCTAGATTTAGTGGGACTAACGCAGTATCTGTGGTGGTGTGGGATCTGGAGGTGCTGGTGGATATGGAGGTGGTGGTCAAAGCAGTGGTGGTTATGGAGGCAGGAGGAATGATGAAGGTTACAGCCATGGTGGTGGTGGAGGGAGAGATCGGGGATATGATGGTGGATCCCGCAACTCAAGAGGTGAGGGTTATTTTGATGGGAACTAGAGAAACTAAAAATTGGCCTATCCAATTTGCTACTTATAGAATTATGTTTTATAGTAGAAAGTTCTAGTTATCTAGGGTTTTATTTGCTTTCTATGCTCATTTTTGATCTCGTGTCACATGTCTTAGAAATATGGTGTGTTACTTGGTTAATGAAATTGAAAAGAAGAAATATTGAATCTGAACCCTAGACCTAAACCTAAATCCTAGACCTCTAAACCCTTAAAATAAAATAAAAACTTAACCTAAAATAAAAATAAAATAAACCTAAAATAAAATAAAATAAATTTTAAATAAAAACCTAAACCTAAAAAATAAAAACTAAAAATAAATAAAAAATAAAACCTAAACCCTAAACTAAAAATAAACTAAATATAAAATAAAAATAATAGAAACCTAAACTTAAACTAAAATAAACTAAACTAATAAAATAAAACCTAATCCTAAAATAAACTAAACCAAAACCTAAACCTAAACTATAATTAAAATAAAATAAACTAAAATAAACCTAATACTAAACTAAAAAAATAAAACTTAAAAATAAACCTAAAACCTAAATCGAAACCTAAAAATAAAAAATAAAACTGAAACCTAAACAATTAAATTAAAAAACTTAACTAAAAAATAAACTTAAACCTAAAAAATAAACTAAAATTAAAAATCAAAACTAAAATAAAAAACCTAAAAAAATAAACTAAACTAAATAAAAATAAAAATAAACCTAAATAAAATAATAAAATATACTCAAATAAATAATAAACTAAATAAACCTAAACCTACTAGTTTACTTAATTTTTTTTAAAAAAAAAACCTAAACCCTAAATCCTAAACCCTAAACCCTTAACCCTAAAACCCTAAAACCCTAAACCCTATACACCCTAAGAATGGGTAGAACCTTGACAGCAGGAACATCACCATCAACTAGGCTCAATCTCGATCTGGTGGTGGAGATGAAGGCAGAGGCGAAAGTTATCATAGTGGTGGTGGGGGATCTGGAGGTGCTGGCCAGAGTAGTGGTGGTTATGGAGGTGGGAGTAGAGACGAAGGTTTCAGTTATGATGGTGGCAGAGGAAGAGATTGGGGATATGATGGTGGATCCTGCTACTCGTGAGGCGGGCGTGATTCTGATAGGAATTGAAGAAACTGAGGAACGACCGATCCAATTTGCTGCTTATGGGAGTTTGTCTTTATAGTAGAGATAGTTCTACTTATCTAAGGAATTTTATTTGCTCTATTGGTACTCATATTTTATCTATTTTATCACTTGTATCTTAGAAAACATGGGATGCTACTTGGTTGATTAAATCGAAAAGAAGAAATGTTGAATCTGAATTTGTTATCTGTTAGAAAAAACTTTAAACCCTAAACTAAAACTAACCCTAAACCTAAAACCTAAACCCTAAACCTTAAACCATAAACCCTAAACTAATACCCTAAACCTACAACCCGAAACCCTAAACCTTAAACCTTAAACCCTAAAGAATTCAAAACCCTGAACCCTAAAAGCCTAAACCCTAAAACCAAAAACCCTAAATCGTAAACCCTAAACCCTAAACCCTAAAATCCAAACCCTAAACCTAAACTTAAAGTAACTAAATAAATTAAAAAAATAAACTTAAACCCTAAATTCTAATAAACCTAAACCTCATCCCTAAGATTGGGCAGAACCTTGATGACAGGAACATCATTGTCAAACAGGCTCAATCTAGATCTGGCAGTGGAGGTGAAGGCATAGGCGACATTTATCATTGTGGTGGTGGGGGATCTAGAGGTGCTGGTGGATATGGAGGTGGTGGTTGGAGCAGTGGTGGTTATGGAGGCGAGAAGCGCGACATAGGTTACATCCATGGTAGTTGTGTAGGGAGAGATCGGAGATATGATGGCGAATCCCGCTACTCGAGAGGCCAGGGTGATTCTGATGGGAACTGGAGAAACTAAAGAACGACTGATCCGATCTACTACTTATGGAATTGTATCTTGACAGTAGAGACGGTTCTAGTTCTCTTAGGTTTTTGATTTGCTCTAAGCGTGCTCATTTTTTTATCTACATCGTCGCTTATGTCTTTGAAAACTTGGTGTGTTACTTATTTGATGAAATCAACAAAAAAAAATGAAATGTTGAATCTAAATTTGTTCTCCCTTAAGAAAAAAAATCAAAAACCCTAAACCCTAAACTAAAACCTGAACGCTAAACCTAAAACCTAAACCCTAAAAAAACCCTAAACCATAAATCATAAATCCTAAACCCTATCCCCTAAAACCCTAAACTCTAAAAGTAAAATAAATAAAATATCTTAAACCTAAATAAAATAAAAATATAATATAAAAATAAAACCTAAACTAAAATCTAAACCTAAACCTACAAATAAAATAAAATAAATTAATAAAACTAAAATAAAATAAAATAAATAAAAACCTAAATTAAACTAAATAATAAAATAAACCTAAGCATAAAAAATCCAAATTTAATAAAAACTAAACGTAAAATAAAAAAAAAATCTAAAATAAACTTAAAATAAAATAAATTAAAAACTAAATAAAAACCTAAACCTAAATAAACTAAACTAAAAAATAAAAAATAAAAAATATACATAAATAAAAATAAAAAATAAAATAAACTAAATTAAATAAAAAATAAACTAAATAAAAAAATAAGAAATGTTGAATCTGAATTTGTTCTCTGTTAAAAAAAAAACTAAAAACCCTAAACACTAAACCCTAAAAATCCTAAACCCTAAACCCTAAACCCTAAATCCTAAAACCCTAAACCCTAAACCCTAAACCCGAAAACTTAAACTCTAAACCCTAAACCCAAAAAAAATGCCTAAACCCTAAAAACCTAAAAAATCTAAATCTAAACCAAATAAAACTTAAAAAAAATAAATAAAAAAATTTTGAAAAAATAAAATAAAATAAAAACATAAACTAAAACCTAAAACTAAACCTAAAAAGAAAATAATAAAAAATAAAATCTAAACTAAAATTAACTAAATAAAAACCTAAACTAAACTTAAAAATAAAAAACATATATATATAATATAAACTAAACCTTAAATAAAATAAAAGAAAAAATAAATAAAGACCAAAACCTAAATAATAAACCTAAAAATAAAAACTAAAACTAAATAAAAAATAAAATCTAAACCTTAAACTAAAAAGAAAACCTAAACCTAAAATAAAAATAAAATAAGCCTAAACCAAAACTAAAATAAATAAAACCTAAACCTAAACCTAAAATAAAATAAACCAAAACCTAAACCTAAACTAAATAAAATAAAATAAACCAAAATAAACTAAACCTAAACTAAAAAATAAAACCTAAAAATAAACCTATAGTAAAAACCAAAAATCTAAACCCAAAAATAAAATAAATACCTAAACCTAAACGTAAAAAATAAATTAAAATAAAAATACTAAAAAAAATAAACTAAACTAAATAAAAAAATAAACCTAAATCAAAATAAAAAATAAAGTAAATAAACTTAAACTTATTAGTTTACATAATTTTAAAAAAATTAAAATATATGAAAATAAAAAAATTAAAAAAATAACCCTAACCCTAAACTCTAAACATTAAAACTAACCCTAAACCCTAAACCTACAACACTAAACCCTAAACCCTAAAACCATAAACCTACAACCCTAAACCCTAAAACCATAAACCTATAACCCTAAACCCTAAAAAACCCTAAACCCTAAACCCAAAACCCTAAACCGACAACACTAAACCTATAATGTTAAACCTTAAACTCTAAAAACCCTAAACCCTAAACTAAAACCCAAACCCTAAACTTAAAATCTAAGCCATAAACCCTAAAATCCTAAACCCTAACCCCTAATTGTAAACCTTAAACCTTAAAAGCATTAGCTCTAAAACCCTAAATCCTAAACACTAAACCCTTACCCTAAACCCCAAACCATAATCCCAAAGTAATAAAATAAATTAAAAAATATACCTCAACCCTAAAACTCAATAAACCTAAACCCTAAGAATGAACAGAACCTTGACAGTAGGAACATCACCATCAACCATGCTTAGTCTAAATCTGGTGTTGGAGGCGAAGGCGGAGGCAGAAGTTATCGTAGTGGTTGTGGGTGATCTAGAGTTGTTGGTGGATATGGAGGAGGTGGCTCGAGCAGTGGTGGTTATGGAGGCGGGAGGAGTGATGGAGCTTATAATCGTGGTGGTGGTAGAGAGAGAGATCAGGGATATGATGGCGGATCCCGCTACTCAAGAGGTGGGGTTGGTTCTATTAGGAACTAGAGAAACTGAAGAACTTAAAAAAACTCTAAACCCTAAAATAAAAAACTTTAAACCCTAAACCCTAAACTAAGAAAAAATATACATAAAATAAAATAAACATATACCTAAACTAAAGTAAACTAAACTAAAAAACATAAAAACTAAATCTAAACCTAAAGTAAGCTAAACATAAATGTAAACCTAAATAAAATAAAATAAAATAAACCTTAAAAACTAAACCCTAAACGGAAAAAAAACCCAAAATAAAATAAATTTAGACAAAATAAACTAAAACCCAAACTAAAATAAATAAAACAAAAACCCAAACCTAAAGTAAACTAAACCTAAACCTAAACCTAAACTAAATAAAATAAAATAAACTTAAAAGAAACCTAAACCAAAACTAAATAAGAGAACCTAAAATAAACTTTTAAAAAAGAAAAACCTAAAATAATAAAAAAAAATAAACCTAAACTTAAATCAAAAAATAAAAAATAAAACCTAAATGTAAAAAATAAAATAAAATAAAACTTAACTAAAAATAAACTAAACCTAAAAAATAAACTAAAATAAAACCTAAACTAAAATAAATAAACCTAAACTAAATAAAATAAAATAAAATAAATTAAGTTAAAAAATAAATTAATTAATTAAAAAACTTAAACCTAAAGTTTAAATTTTTTTTTTAAAAAAACCCTAAAACCCTAAACCCTAAAAAAATAAATAAACCCTAAAAAAAAATAAATCATAAACCTAAAAATAAACCCTAAATAAAACCTAAAAAAACTAAAAAAAAAACTAAACCTAAACTAAATAAAACCTAAACTAAATAAAATAAAATAAAAAATAAAATAAAATTGAACTAAAAGCTAAATAAAAATAAAATAAAATAAACTAAAATAAAATAAAATAAATAAAACCTAAACCAAACTTAAAAATAAAATAAACCTAAGAATAAAAATTAAATAAAGTGAAAAATAAAAAAAAATATAAACAAACCAAAAATAAAATAAAATAAATCATAAACCTAAAAAATAAACCTAAATATAAATAAAATATAAAACTTAAACCCTAAACTAAAAAATCCTAAACCTAAATTTAAAATAAAATAAATAAAATAAAATAAACCTAAACCAAAACTTAAATAAACTAAACTAAAATAAATAAAACCTAAACCTAAAATAAACTAAACCTAAACAAAAATCTAAACTGAATAAAATAAAATAAACTAAAAACAAACCTAAACCTAGACTAAAAAATAAAACCTAAAATAAACCTTAAATAAAAACCTAAAACCTAAACCTAAAAAAAATAAAATAAAAAACTAAACCTAAACCTAAAAATAAAAAATAAAACCTAAACCTAAAAAATAAAATAAAAATAAAACTAAACTAGAAAATAAACATAAAGCAAAACCTAAACTTAAAAAATAAACTAAAATAAATAAACTAAACTAAGTAAAAATAAAAATAAACCTAAATGAAAAAGCTAAAATAAATAAAAAATAAACTAAATAAACCTAAAGCTATAGGTTTAGTTAATTTTAAAAAAAACCCTAAACACTAAACCCTAAACCTACAACCCTATACCCTTAACCCTAAAAAGCCTTAAACCCTACACCCTAAACTAACCCTAAACCCTAAACCCTAAACCTTAAACCTTAAACCCTAACCCTAACCTTAAACCCTAAACCCTTAACCCTAAACTAACCCTAAACCCTACACTTTAAACCCTAAAACCCTTAAACCATAAAGCCTAAACCCTAAACAAACCCTAAACCCAAAGCTAACCCTAAACTCTAAACCTTAATATCCTAAACCTTAAAGCTTAAACTCTAAACCCTAAACCCTAAACCCTAAACCTAAACCTTGGACCATAAAACCCTAATCCCTAAAACCCTAAACCCTAAACCCAAACCTTAAACCCAAAACCCTAAAAGTATAAACTTGAAAACCCTAAGCCCTAAACCCTAAACCCTAAACCCTAAATCATAAACCCTAACACTAAACCCAAAACAATAAACCTAAACCTAAAGTAACTAAATAAATTAAAAATAAACTTAAACCCTAAAACCTAATAAACCTAAACCATAAGAATGGGCAGAACCTTGACGGTAGGAACATCACCCTAAATAATGCTCATTCTAGATCTGATTATGGAGGCAAAGGCGAAGTTGGTGGTTATTGTAGTGCTGGTGGGAGATTTAGAGGTGCTAGTGGATATGGATGCAGTCGTCAGAGTAGTGGTGGTTATACAGGCTGGAGGAGCGACGGAGGTTACATCCATGGTGGTGGTGGAGGGAGAGATTGAGGATTTGATGGTGGATCTCGCTACTCGAGTGGCTGGGGTGGTTTTGATCAGAATTGAAGAATCTAAAGAATGCATGATCTGATCTAGTGCTTATGGAACTATGTATTTACAACAGAGATGATTCTAGTTATCTAAGTTTTTTATTTGCTTTATGCATGCTCATTTTTATTTATTGTCATACTTATTTCTTAGAAAAATTGGTGTGTTACTTGGTTGATGAAATCAAAAAGAAGAAATATTGAATCTAAATTTGTTCTATGTTAATAAAAATAGAAAACCTAAACCCTAAATTTAAACTTGGACCCTAAACCCAAAACATAAACCCTAATCCTTAAACCCAAACCCTAAAACCCTAAAACCCTAAACCCTAAACCCTAAAACCTAAACCATAAACCCTAAACCCTAAACCCTAAACCCTAAACCCTAAACCACAAACCTTAAACCCTAAACCCTCAACTAACCCTAAACCCTAGACCCTAAACCCTAAACCCTAGACCCAAGACCCTAAAAAGCTATAAAAATATACCTAAAAAAGCCTAAAAATAAAATAAATGAAGAAACCTAAACTAAAATAAAATAAAAAATAAAATAAAATAAACACCTAAACTAAAACCTAAACCTAAACCTAAATCTAAAAAGAAAATAAAATAAAAAATAAAAAATAAAATAAAATAATTAAAAACCTAAACTAAACTAAAAAAAGAAAACTTAAATAAAATAAAAACTAAACCTAAAATAAAAATAAAATAAACCAAAAATAAAAATAAAATAAACCTAAATTAAAATAAAATAAAAACTAAATAAAAACCTAAACCTAAAAAAAACAAACCTAAAAATAAACAAAAAATAAAACCAAAACCCTAAACTAAAAAATAAATAAATATAAAATAAATATAAAATAAACCTAAACCTAAAATAAATTAAACTAAACAACCTAAATCTAAACCTAAACCTAAATCTAAACCCTAAATAAAATAAAACTAACTAAAAATAAACCTATACCTAAACTAAAAAATAAAACCTAAAAATAAACCTTCAATAAAAACATAAAATGTAAACCTAAACCTAAAAATAAATAATAATACCTAAACTTAAATAATAAAATAAAAATAAAACTAAACTAAAACGTAAACCTAAACCTAAATCTAAATCAAAAAGATAAATAAAAATAAAAAACCTAAGCTAAAATAAATAAACTAAAATAAATAAATTATACTAAATAAAAATAAAAATAAACCTAAATAAAAAATAAACTAAATAAAATTAAACCTACGAGTTTCCTAAATTAAAAAAGAATAAAAAAAATAATAAGAATAATAAGAAAAAACCCTAACCCTAAATGTTAAACCTTAAACTAACCCTAATCCCCAAACTATAAACCCTAAACCCTAAACATATAACATTAAACCCAAAACCATAAAATGTAAATCCTAAAAAACCCTAAACCCTAACCCCTAAATCCTAAAAAACCCTCAACCCTAAACCCTAAACCCTAAACTAACCCTAAACCCTAAACCCTAAACCCTAAATGCTAAACACTAAACCTTAAACCCTAAACCTAAAAAAATAAAATGAAAAACTAACCTAAAAAAAAGTAAAAAGTAAAACCTAAACCTAAAAAAAAAATAATAATAAAATTAAAAAATAAACACAAACCTAAACCTAAAATTAAAAAATAAACTAAAATTATAATCCTAAACTAAAATAAATAAACCTAAAATAAACTAAACTAAATAAAAATAAAAAATAAACCTAAATAAAAATAAAAAATAAAATAAACTAAGATAAATAAAATATAAATGAAATAAACTAAATAAACCAAAACCTATCAGTTTATTTAATTTAAAAAACCCTAAACCCTAAAACCTGAACCTTAAACCTATAACCTAAATCACAAACCCTAAATAATAAAAAGCCCTAAACCGTAAACCCTAAACCCTACACCCTAAACTAACCCTAAACCCTAAACCTAAAATCGTAAACCTTAAATCGTAACCCTAAGCTTAAACCCTAAATCCTAAACCTTAAACCCTAAACACTAAAATTGTAAACTCTAAACCCTAATCTAACCTTAAACCTTAAACCCTAAACCCTAAAAACCTTAAACCATAAAGCCTAAACCCCAAACTAACCCTAAACTCTAAGCTAACCCTAAATCCTAAACCCTTAAAACCCTAAACCCTAAAGCCTAAACACTAAACCCTAAACCCTAAACCCAAAGCTATAACCCTAAACACTAAACCCTAAAACCCTAAACCTTAAAACCTAACCCTAAACCCAAAAGCATAAAATCATAAATTGTAATACCCTAAACCCTAAACCCTAAAACATAAACCCTAACCCTAAACCCCAAACCCTAAACATAAATGTAAAGTAACTAGATAAATTAAAAATAAACTTAAACCCTAAAACCTAATAAACCTAAACCATAAGAATTGGTAGAAACTTGACGGTAGGAACATCACTGTCAACCAGGCTCAGTCAAGATCTGGCAGTGGAGATGAAGGCGAAGGCACCGGTTATCACAGTGGTGGTGGGGGATCTGGAGGTGCTAGTGGATACGGAGGTGGTGGTCAGAGTAATCGTGGTTATGGATGTGGGAGGAGTGGCGGAGGTTACAACCATGGTGGTGGCGGAGGGAGAACTTGAGGATATGATGGTGGATCTCGCTACTTGAGAGGTCGGGGTGGTTTTGATGGGAACTAAAGAAACTAAAGAATGATTGTTCTGATCTACTACTTATTGAACTATTTCTTTATAGTAGAGATGATTTTAGTTATCTATAACTAGGGTTTTTTATTTGCTCTATGCATGCTCATTTTTGATCTATGTCATTTCTTGTGTCTTAGAAAACTTGGTGTGTTACTTAGTTGATGAAATCAAAAGTTGAAACTTATTTTGTTCTATGTTAAAAAAAAACCAAAAACCCTAAACCATAAATTAAAACTTGAACCCAAAACCTAAAACCTAAAATAATTTACTTAAACCCAAAACCTGAACCCTAAAAAGCCTAAATCCTAAACATTAAACCCTAAACCCTAAACCCTAAACCTAAAACCCTAAACCCTAAACCCTAAACCTTAAGCCCTAAAACCCTAAACCCTAAACCCTAATCCCTAAGAATTGGTAACCTTGAACTTTTTGTTTTAGGTTTAAGGTCTAAGGTTCACAGTTTAGTTTAGGGTTTATGGTTTTTGATTTTTTTTAAACACAACAAATTCATATTAAACATTTCTTCTTTTTGATTTCATCAACCAAGTAACACACTAAGTTTTCTAAGAGACAAGCAATGATAAAGATAAAAATTGAGCATGCATAGAGAAAATCAAAAATCCTAGATTACTATAACCATCTTTATAGTGAAGACAAAGTTCCATAAGTAGTAGATCGGATCGGCCGTTCTTCAATTTCTCCAGTTCCTATCAGAACTACCCTGGCCTATTGAGTAGCAGGATCCATCATCATATCCCTGATCTCTCCCTCCACCACCACCACAGTTGTAACCTCTGATGCTCCTCCCTCCTCCATAACCACCACTACTCCATCCACCACCTCCATATCCACCAGCACCTCTAGATCCCCCTCCACCATTGCACACCGCTGATCCGCCACCGGATCTAAATTGAGCCGGTTGATGGTGATGTTCTGTGCCAAGGCTATGCCCATTCTGGTTTAGTTTATTAGGTTTTAAGGTCTAAGTTTTTTAAATTTATTTTGTTACTTTAGATTTAGGTAGTTTGGGGTTTAGTGTTTAGGTGTGGGGTTAGGTTAGTGTTTAGTGTGGTGGGTTTAGGGTTTGTGGTTTGGGGTTTGTGGTTTTAGGTTTAGGGTTTAAGGGTTTAGGTTTGGTTTTAGGATTTGTGGTTTTAGAGTTTATGCTTGGGGCTTTAGTGTTTTTTTTAGGTTTAGGGTTTAGGGTTTAGGTTTATTTTTTATTTTATTTAGTTACTTTAGGTTTAGGTTAAGGGTTTCATGTTTAGGGTTTGGGTTATGGTCATCCCTTCACCAACTCGCCCATACAGCAGGATGTGGAGATGGTGATAGTGATTTCAGATATTCCAGATGTACACTAGTGATAGTGGAACATCCTAAGATTGTTAACACTCTCATAGCCACTAATAGTCAGAATGTCTTTATCTTGTGAGAATAGTCCATATAAGATTGACTCTCTAATGATAGTTTAGGTCTCGTGCCTCTCAGTATATGATAGTGATCACACCAATCAGCCTAGACTATTTGTACCTGCTCAAATGGATCATTCTTTAGATGAGATAGTTCCACATTATTTCATGGAGAAGAAGGAAATCTTGGGTATGATTGGTTAGATGAAGAGAAAGTCAACTCGATCCCAATGAAGATGACTTATTGGGGGACTCAATTAGAGTTTGCATGGTTGACACTAGGGGATCTCTTCTTAGGGAACCACAAGCCATGGAAGGTGATAAGGTTGATCAAGAAGACGAGACCCTAGCACCTCCAACATCAGTTGAGGCAAAAGGATGAGTAGATTGATAGGATTGCCACGTCAGTTATAAGACTTGTTAGCACCAATTTCAGTGCTTCAGAAATAAGCCCCTTTAGTTCATCTTTCTCCGGTCGAAGTCAATCAGCTTGAGTTAGTGCATGTCTTGGACCCAATCAAGACTCTACCTCTTATTGAGCAAGGTAGCACTACAGAATAAGAAGGAAGTGGAAAGTACCTCCATACAAGAAAAGACATAAACTCCATGGTTGAGCCAGTGAAGGAAGCTTTGGCTCAAGCCCAAGGAGGATCATCAGTTCCAAAGGGTAGACCCTACCCAGAGGAATTTGATGCTATCCAATATTTCAAGGGTTACATGCCTCCATCCTTCAAAAGCTTTGATGGCAGTGGAAAACCAAGGTAGCACATAACACATTTCAGGGCCAATTATTGCAACACAGGTGGCAGCAACGCTTTATTTTTTTGCCCTTTTGTTAGTAGCCTAATGGGTATTGCTTTTAAGTGGTATGCTGAACTGCCTAATGGTCCTAGTAAAGACATTTACTGAGTTAGAGCAACTCTTCATCAAGAGATTTGTTGGAGCTTAGTAAAGGGTTACTGTAGGTGATCTCGTTGTAGCACAATAATACCCCGATGAGTTCCTTATTGATTATATTCTCTGATGGTGTAACCTAAGTATGAAGTGTGAACCGCAACTATCTGAACAACATGCCATTGAGATTCTCTTAAAGAATATCCATGGCTTGATCACCTTCATGCTTAAGGGCTTCACTATCAAGACATTTGAGAAGCTAATCAACAAAGTGGATAGTCTACAAGGAGAGGCCAAATAGTTTCTTTTCAAGATCGCTTTCAAGCGTAAGCAGAAGGTCTATGATAAGAAACTAGGAGTAGTAGTAGTGATTGAAAAGGGGAAGCAGCCAACTAGAGATCAGTCCGAGAGACCACGACCTCAGGAACCTCCACCTCCTTTTCCATAATCGAGGTGACACTATCGGCCTCAACCACAGCCTCCACACAAAGACAACCACCGCCTCATATACCACCAACATGCATACCATACCACCACCAAGTAGCTATGGTCCACCTACACTTTTAGATAAGTTAAATAAACCTTATTCTTTTAAGAGGGAGGTAATCAGGAAAATCTTTGAGAATCTCTTAGTTAGCTAATTTTTAGCTATTGGAGCCTAGGAGATTGGAGGAAGTAGGCAAAAGTTATGATCAAAACTTTTGCCTTTACCACCATATGCTAGGCCATGCTTGAGAGGATTGCTTCATGTTCAATGACCAGCTTGAACACAGTTTCAAGACCGGTGTTGTAGTTATCCCAAAGGAATACCTTGTAGAATAACCTTCCCATTCCATTAGGGTAATCCTTGGGGATACATGTGATCCTACCAAAACTAAAGAAGGTTGGGATATTTCTCTATCTAAAACCTCTAAGAAGATCATCCAAAAGATCAAAAAGCTTTCCTTGCAGGTTCCTGAGTAGCTCAAACCTCCAACACCAAGGAAGGTTTGCAAGTTGCCAGTCCCAACTCTAGAAAATGGGGAGCTCAGTAGTAGCAGCAACAGCAGCATGTGTCAGCCCAGGATCCCCTTACCACAACCACCGATTGTGTCCAGCCTCCATCCTTCAGTTGTAGCTTCCACTCTGGCAACTTCTTCCATTTTAACTAGCTCTTATGTTTCTTCTACTAGTATAACTCTTGTATTAGTGGATAAGGGCATCAAATCCCTTACTCCACTTAGTGTACTTGACTTATACTTTGTACCTCCAAATAATTCCAAGAAATTGAAGAATAAAGCTAGTTTGAATTACATCTACGTCTCTTATGGTGGCTTATCTTCTTCTATTCCTAATGATAACTCTACAAGTCTAAATAACTATAACAACTTTGATCTTTTTCTTTCTGATTCAGAGTTGGACTTTCCATCTCTGAATACTGCGGGTTCACCTGTTAAGATAAACTTGGAATCATCTAATTTGAGGGTCCCATAGGTGAACCTATAGGTGAACCTGATGAGCAAGTAGAACCTTCCATTACCCTACCATAAGAGATCACCAAGTTAACCTCCATAGTGGCAAGGTTCTACTACCTAGGGTAGCACCTCAAGATAGAGGGAAACAAGTCATTGGTAAAGAAGATTGAGAAGCCCTTCCATAGGATGCTCCACCTTTGGATAGGCTTATGGAAGACTAGTCGAAGGTAGGCTATAACATCTTTTCATCTAAGAAAGTTGCCATCTAAGCTAAGAATATATGATGCCCTTATCTTATCCAAATATATGAGGAAATCACTAATCAAGGCTCTCCTTGATCCTAAAATATACTTAGCTCAGTTGATCTATAGAGGAAGCACATTATGCAAAAGAAGCCCAACATCACCTTCATAGATGAAGACCTTCTTCTAGGAGACTTGGAGCATAACCCTCCCCTCTACATCATAGTTGACATGGACATGTTCAGACTCGCTAGGGTTCTCATGGATTCAGGTGCATCGGTGAACATTATGAGTCTAAACACCCTTGCCTATTTGAAGAATGACATCTCAACACTCCGAGGAGATAAGATGATGTTGAGAGGATTCAATGATCAAGGTGAGCGGCTTAGGTTCTATAGTGTTAACTTTGGAGATAGGTGACTAGAAGACTGAAGCCAAGTTTTACATCATTGATTCAAATACTTCATTCATTGCTTTGCTTGGTAGGCCTTGGATACATCAGAACAAGGTCATTCCATCCTCCCTTTGTCAGTGCATCAAGTTCAAAAAAGATGAAATTCAATACCATGTCAACAAAGATGAAAAGCCATTTTCACTTAGAGAAGTTAAGATTTATAAGGATGCGACCTACTATCTTCCTCAAAACAACCTTTCTCATGAACTTGGATAAAATTCAAATGCAAATACAAAAGAAAAAAAAATGAAGAAAAATAAAAGATAAAATAAAATGAAAGAAAAAGAAAAGTCCAAGTGAACAAGAAAGGGGAATTGAAGAAGAATCAGATCCTCATATTACATTCCACCCACAGTTCTTTCCATCATATGGACATGTGGGTAGGATGGCTCAACCTCCACCAGTAAGAGGGAGGAGGCCAAAACAAAGGAAGTTCCAAAGGTGGGAGACCCCTAGTTGGCCTTCACCAATAGAGGCGTGTGTTCTCATGGAGTACCCTTTCACATAGACTTGGAATCCATCTTGGAGGATGAGTCTAATGTGATTAGTGTACCATCCAACCCCTCTCAGCGGGTTCCAATGGAGGTGACTTTTGATCCAGACAAAGATGAAGACTAGGCCTCCAAGAAAAGCAAAGTATTTGAATCTGGTTTATGTGAAACTATTAGGAAGCAGTTGGGAACCTTGACTCTTACCTCACAATGAAATGAAGCAGAAGTTCTTTTTGGGATCATCATCCTTAAGCCCTGAAGTTGATGTAGAGCTTGAGGAGGATACTTTTAAAGAATTAATGGAATTATCTTTTAACTTTTACTTGCCTTATGTTCAAAATCTTATACAAAAAAGTTTAGTTCTTCACACATGGTCCAAGCATAAGTCAGAATACTTCAAGAAGCTATGGAATAATACAAACATGGAAGCACAATCAAGAGCAGGACTAGGATTTGGTTCACAATCGATGATGGAGCTTATTGCCTAGTTGTTACCAATCATTTGGAGTTTTATAATTCCTTCTCACACATCCCCAACTCTTATGAGAATTTGTGTTTAGAAACCTCGATGATCCAGATAATCTCCAAGTCAAAGAGGCACCAATTTGAAGAGGAGATTCATTCAACAATAGACAAGCTTAAGGAAATCAACCTCGGGATAGAAGAAAATCCATGCCAGACATACATCAATTCATTATTGAATGAAGAAGAAACCAATGACTTAATTAGGCTATTGACTAAGTTTAAAGACTATTTTGCATGGAGTTATGAAGAGATGCCCAAATTATCTCCTGATGTAGCTGTCCACAAGCTAGCAATAGACCCTAATGCTACCCCTATTAAGCAAGCTCCTAGATGCATGCGATTAGAAATCGAACAATAGGTCATTTTTGAAATCAAGAAACTGATCGATGTTGGTTTCATCAGGGAAGAAAAATATCCTACATAGTTAGCTAGTGTCATCCCAATTAAGAAGAAGAATGGCCAAATTTGCATTTGCATCGATTTTAGGGACTTAAACATAGCATGTCCTAAGGATGAGTTTCCTCTTCCTATACCACAATTAATGGTGGACATTCCCTCATCTCATGCAGTCTACTCTTTCATGGATGGATCATCTGATAATAATCAAATCAAGATGTATCCTGAAGATGAAAGAAACATTTCTTTATGAACCTTGATCGAAATCTTCTGTTATGGGGTCATTCATTTCGACCTTAAAAATGCTAGTGCTACATACCAACAGGCCATGACTCAGATTGTCAATGAACTCATCCATCATCAGGTTGAGTGCTACGTTGATGATCATGTAGTCAAGAGCAGAGAAAAGGAAGACCACATCTTTGACTTGAGAGTAGTTTTTGAATGATTAAGATAATAGAACCTCAAAATGAATTGCATGAAGTGTGCATTTGGAGTAGCTTCAAGGAAATTCCTTGAGTTCATTATTTGACACTAGGAAATAGAAATAGATCCTAAAAAGATTAAATCTATCTTAGAAATGCCACCTCCTATGAATTTAACTCAACTCATATCCTTTCAAGAATGGATGTCGTATCTAAGACACTTTATCTTAAACCTATCGGGGAGATGTGAGCCATTCTCATCATTTATCAAAAAGGATGTCAAGTTCAAGTGGGATGATAAGTTCCAACATGCTTTCAAAGACATCAAAGAGTATTTGGTGAAGCCGTTCTAGTACCCCATTCCTCATCCTTTACAATGCTGCATTGGATGACTCTCTCGATGTTCTTTTGTCCCAAGCCAATGATGAAGGGAAGGAGAGTGCAATCTACTACCTCAACCATCATCTGATCCCTACTGAAGCAAACTATCCACCTACTGAGAAATATTACCTAGCTTTGATCTTTGCATCTCAGAAGCTACGACACTATATGCTTTCTCATAAAGTAAACTTTCTAGAATGAATCCACTATAATATCTCAAGGCACGGCCAATGATATCCCGATGTTTGCTCGCTAGTCCATGATACTTTCATAGTTTGATATCACATTTGTAACCATCCATGCAGTAAAAAGATAGGCATTGAAGGATTCCTTAACAGCACAACCACTTCTTGCTAACCCTCCGCTTAGTGATAATCTCCTCGATGAACAAATCATGAACTTAGGGGAGGTTGACAACCGTCGATGGGATATGTATTTTGATGGTGCTTCTTCTTTTCTTAAAGGTGAAGCACCACAATATATTCTCCCAGGAAAGGAAAAGGTAAGAATAGTTCTTCTAACTCCAAACCAAGATGTGATGAGATTCTTATATTATCTGTCCAACACCTGCTCCAACAATGAAGCTGAGTATGAGGCTTTGATTACTGGTCTAGAGTTAGCCATCACTACCAGTGTTAAGAGAATCAACATTTTTGGGGATTCTCAGTTTATCATCAACCAGATTGTCAAGTCTTACCAAGTTCTCAAACCCAAGCTTCATCATTACTAAGGGTATACCATGAAGTTGTTGACCCAAATTCTTAAAGTCACCATCTACAAGGTTCCTCGAGCAGAGAACGCTAGCAGATGCCTTGGCCAAACTTGCCAAAGAGTTGGTATGTCCGGAAGATGAGTCCATTTCAGTAAGGGTTCAAAATAGACAAATCCTATCTCTTATTGATGATGAACTCATCGAGAGACTTTCTCTTGAAGGGGAGGTTACCATAGCCAAAATGGACAATGAGCTAGATTGGAGGCAACCATTCATAGATTACTTGAACACCTGCAAACTACCTCAAGAACAGTCACAAGCCCATCAGGTGAAATAGAGAGCTCTCTCTTACGCTCTTGTTGATGGAACCCTATGCCATCAGCCCTTTGACCAAATGTGGTTGTTGTTTAGACAAACATGAAGCTGTGGCATTGTAACTGAGGTACACTCAGGTCTATGTGGAGCGCATCAATCCAGTCTGAAGATGAAGACAGAGATCAAGCAACTTGAATACTACTAGCCTTCAATGATTATAGATTGCATGGATGTAGCTAGGAGATGCCATCAAAGTTAGGTGCATGGTGTGGTCCTCCATCAGCCACCCAATATTCTACACCCTAAATTGGCCTCATGACCATTTGAGTGTTTGGCATTGTAGGTTCGATCGATCCTCCATCTTCCAAGGGGCCTCAATTCATCTTAATTGCCACTTACTACTTTTCCAAGTGGACAGAAGCCATCCCACTAAGAGAGATCATAGCTCAGCATGTGCTTCTATTTTTCAAAAGCCATATCATATATTTGTCCAGGGTGCCTCGATAAATTATATCTGATAATGGTACTTAATTCAAAAGCACAAAGATCAACAAATTTTCCAGAAGATGCGGTATAAATTAGATATACTCCACCATCTACTACCCTAGAGAAACTAGCTTAGTAGAGGCATTCAATAAAACTTTCATCCAGATACTGAAAAAGACTCTTGATGATAATAAACGACAGTGGAACGAGTAGTTAGTTGAAGCCTTGTGGGCCTACCGCACCACATACCGGACTCCAACTCAACATACCCCATTTTCCTTAGTGTATGGATCTGAAGCCATTCTACCTTTAGAAGTTCAACTCCCATCACTAAGGATAGCATTTGGTAACAAGATAACTATAAAGAAAAATGCAAAGTTGTAGTTAGAAGAGCTCGAAGGTTTGGAGTATGGTCGCCTATGGGTGTGCCAGAACCTCAAGTTGTACAAAGCCAAAATAATTCAAGCTCACAACAACTTGGTCTACCCTAGGTCTTTCTGAGTAGGAGAACCTGTGTTAGTCCTAAG
Source organism: Cymbidium sinense (assembly GCA_021442155.1). Classification (NCBI taxonomy): domain Eukaryota; kingdom Viridiplantae; phylum Streptophyta; class Magnoliopsida; order Asparagales; family Orchidaceae; genus Cymbidium; species Cymbidium sinense. The sequence goes on from JAKCPB010001316.1 coordinate 196,184, forward strand.
GAGACCAATTATTTCCAGTTAAAAAATGGGAGGCAAGTTTGAACCCACTTGGGAAGGACCCTATGTCATAGAGAAGGCCTAACAAGGAGGATCTTATCAGCTTATTGATTATAAAGGGGAACACCTGATGCTTCCAATTAATGGGCTCTATCTAAGGAAATATAACCCATGAAAAAATCATGTAAAAATAATTATTAACAAAAGAACAAAAATCTATTTCGGTTGTCAAATCTTCTCCTCTTTTGAAGCATTGTTTGCTTGTCTTGCGAATTCATCATGACATGTTTAGGGTAGTTGTAAGAGTCCCCCTGTGGCATACTATCCCTCTTTCACAACACAAACACAATCTCTTGATGCTTTTAGAATAGTTATAAGAGAACCTGAGAGGCATCCTATTTTGATTAGCATAACTAAGTTAAATGCTAGAGAACCCAAGCGGCATCCTTTCTTAGTGGGAATCCTTTTTTCCATCCATGGAACCATTTCCACAAACCCCTAATGTGTTTAAAGTAGGTGTAAGAGTCCCCTAGAGGGTTCCTATTCCTTTTAACACATGCACATTAATAAACACAAATCTTTTATCTCAAGATATTTGATGTGGGAGCAAGCCCCCTGTGGCACTCACACATTAGCTGCTCTAGGTTGGGTCTACATGCTACCTCACTAGTATGTCACCCTTGTGATCATTTATTAGAAGATGCGAGTCCCTGTGCATTCTTACTAGCTTGACCATTGAAAATTAATGAGTGCCTTGTTAGTATGGTAGCCTTCATTTCCCAGCCATTAAGCTTGTTGACTTCATTTAAGAAGATGTGAGTCCCCGTGCTTTCTTCTTGAACTAGCCGTTATGCTCTAACTAGGTCAAGTATATTTGAGGTTCAGGATAAGTCCCTCAAAGGCTCCTTTCCTCTTGACTACTTTTGAGTTGATCTAAGCCCCGGTATTCACTCGAAGTCTCCCAGTCGAGCACCTTGTGAGTTGAGAAGACATCACAATAGCCAGTTCTACTATAAGAGGATGTGAGTCCCCGAGCTTTCTTCCTAGGTTGATTGTTGCAAACTGACGGGCACCTTAAGTTGGTTGATGTTCACAATGCTAACAAAAACACACCTGATGAGTGCACCACTCTTGGCAGATGTAAGTCCCCAGGCTTTCCCCTTGAGTTGGAATAATAATATTGATATATGACTAGCCATGTCATCTTCTCCAAGGTGTTGGATTAAGCCCTTAGCGGCCCCATCCCTTATGGGCACTCTATTTGGATCAAGTCCTTTTCAACCCCATTTAGACACTACCCAGGTTACTTTTGGATTAGATAGTTCCACTTTCCTAGTATCCACCCCTATAGTTGAAGAATTTGTTCAGCGGATGCACAGATTCTCCCTTGGTTTAGTAAGCCTAAGATATGTCTAGGTTGATATGAGCTCCTTCTCAGTATGATCCCTTGCAAACTAACAGGGTCCACACTTAAACAAATAAATAACTAAAACAAATAAAATTAACACAATTAATTTGCTTGTGGATTAGGAATTCAAGCCCCCAAAGGGCCCCTTTTCCAAAGCAGGCATCCTATCTTTAGCAGTGTCTGCAGAACTCCCTATAGGAAATGCTTGACTACCTAAGTTGAGATAAATCATTTGGTTGGTACTCACTTTGTAGTCTCCCTTAGGTTAGATTCAATCTATTTTTTCACAAGCAAGTTATCCCGGCAATCATTCTACTTTGAAAGATGCAAGACTATGATGCATTCTTTCTAGCATGATTGTCACAAATCGATGGGTAGCCCTAAGTTGGGTTCGATTTGTTGCCCAAAGTAATCGATCACCCCAATGATCTTTTCTAGTGGAAAATGTGAGTCCTAGAGCTATCTTCCCTTCAATTGGTCATTGCAAACTGAAAGGCACTCCTTTGGTCGGATAGTTCTCCTATCGGTCGGGAAGCTACTTTCTTTGGTTCAACAAATCTGAGATAGGTCTAGGCTTCTATAAGATCCTTCCCAGTATGATCCATCGCAAACTAATAGAATCCACCAAAAAAAAACTAAAAAATAATTTAATCTTTGACTACTCTTGAGCTGATTTAAGTCCCCCAATGGTATTCACTCAATAGTCAGCCCTAGGACAGGTCCAATTTGTTGCCCAAAGCAACTGATCACTCCAATGGTTCCTTATTTTTAGAAGATGAGTCCCCATGCTTTCTTCTAAATACTTGATCATTGTATACCAAAAGGCATTTCCCTTGGTTGGATAGTGCATGCATTGGGCATATCTCCTACTTATCTTTCATTTTTGGCTTCAATAATAACTCCCTCTCTTGGATCAATCCAATTTGATGTTGAAAAATGAACCAATCAATTGATAGTCCTTTCCTATTGAAATCTTTGAAGACAATGCTCATTTACCTTAATCGAGAGTTTTCCTAAGGAATCATCATTCCTTAGGATGTAATTAACTATGGGGGCTTGCCCCTGTAGAGAACTTAATGAACCCAGTTTAAAATAAACCCTGCTTTACTTTTCCATGTAAAGTAGGGAAGAATCTCTAGTACATATGCAGACCCATCATCCTTAGGAGTCTTTATTGAGGTGATTAGGTCCATTAAAGGGTAGTGACTTCTATCTCTCAAGATAGTACACTATTTCTTTGATGACATATCTGATCACCTGAATAAGTACATCTAAGGATCTACGTGGCATCCTAAAAAGATGAATTTTTATATGCTTTCCACTTTTATTTCTCCCCACATTTGAAGGTGATTCCCTCTTATATTTAAAATTTTCACCATAGAGACACAACATAGATTGGAGATATTCTACAATCAACTACCCGAGGGTAAAGGGCTTAGCATAAGCCTTCAACTAAACTCTCATCTAAATACTAAAGAAGACACTCGACAATAATAAGTGATAGTGGCATTAGTAGTTAGTTGAAGCCTTGTGGGCCTACCACACTGCATATATAATTTCAACTTAGTCTACTATTTTCTCCTTAGTGTATGTGTCTGAAATTATTTTACCATTAAAAATATAACTCCCATTACTAAGGATAGTTGTGGGTAGCAAGATCACAACAAAAGAGAACACCAAGTTATGGTTAGAAGAGCTTGAAGGTTTGGAGGAGAGACGCCTGTAGGCATGCCAAAACCTCAAGTTGTACAAAGCTAAAATGATTCAAGCTCACAACATGTTGGTCCGTCCTAGAGGTTTTCAAGTATTATTTTAGTTCTAAGGAGATTGATTATTGCCCATGTAATATGGGAGGCAAGTTTGAACCCACTTTGGAAGGCCCTTTTGCCATAAAGAAGGCCTACCAAGGAGGATCTTATCAGCTTATTAATCATAAGGGTAAGCACCCAAATCTTCCAATCAATGGGCTTTACTTAAAAAAATATTATAAATTATGTTTTAAAATAAGTATCATCAATGAAAATTCCATTTTGAATTCAATCTCTTTCATGTTGAAAGTATTCTTGTTTGTGAATCCACCAAAATGTGTTTAGTGTTGGTGTAAGGAACCTGAGCGACGTCCTATCCTTCATCGACACAACACAAACACAAACTACACACAAACATATGAAACAAACACATATCTTTTGTCTCAGGTTACTCTGAGAGATAACACCCCCAATGGCACTCACTTAGTAGTTATTTTAGGTCGGGCTAACATGCTACTCTGCTAATGTGTCACCCTAGTGGTCTTCTTACTTTGGAGAATGTAAGTTTGCTACACTTTCCTTCCTTGGCCATTGGATACCGACGAGGGCCTTGTTAGAGTGGTAGGCCTTACTGCATGGCTAGTAAGCTTTCTTCTTGGATTAGCCTTCATTCGCTGACTGGGTCGAGTATATTTGAGATTTAAGATAACACCCCTAGCGGCTCCTTCCCTCATGACTACTTCAAGTCTGGGTCCAGTACTTCTTCGGGGCTTCAAGCTTAATAGTCTTTCCAAGTTAGATAGCATATGTCCCATCGATGATAGATTATCTCGATGATCAATTCTGCTTGAAAAGTTGTAACCCTACATGCTTTCTTTTTGAGTTGATCATTGCATATTGATGGGCACCATAGGTTGGTTGGTTCTCACTATGTTGATGGATACACCACTTATGCTGATAGATAGACGTTAGGTTCATTGGTTCTTCTAACTTAGGAGACACCACTCATGGCAGATGTAAGTCTACTATGCTTTCTCCTTGAGTTGGCCATCGTACAACTATAGGCTTACTTTTCCTATGCTCAGGATAATGCCTTTAGCATCACCTCCCCTATGGAAACTATATTTGGATCACATCCTTTGTGACCCCATTTAGGCACTACCTGGGTTACTAACGAATTAGGTAGACCCCTTTCCTAGTAACCATCTCTGTGGTTGGAAAATCTGTCTTATGGATGTGCAAATTCTCCCTTGGTCCAGTAATCTGAGATAGGTCAAGGCCAACATAGCCCCTTCTCAGTGTGGTCCCTCGCAGACCAATAGTTTCCATGCTAACATATAAACAAAATATAATTTACTTGTGGATTAAGAGGACACCCCTAGCGATACCATTTCTAAAGCAGGTATCCATTCTTTAGGGAAGTGTTAGGGTTTAGGGTTTAGGTTTTAAGGTTTAGGGTTCAGGGTTTAGGGTTTTAGGTTTTATGCCTTAGTGTCGGGTTTAAGATTAGGGTTTAGGGTTTAGAGTTTAGGGTTGTAGGTTTAGGGTTTAGGGTTTAGGGTTAGTTTTTGGGTTTAGGGTTTAGTGTTTAGGGTTTAAGGTTCAGGATTTATGGTTTAGAGTTTTTTTCAATTTTAAATTAAGTAACCTAGTAAGTTTTGATTTTAGGTTATTTTTTATTTATTTTAGTTTATTTTATTTCTTATTTTTATTTAGGTTTATTTTTTTTTTTTATTTAGTTTAATTTATTTATTTTAGATTTTTTATTTTAGTTTAAGTTTTATATTTTAGTTTATATTTTAAGTTTAGGTTTAGGTTTAGGTTTATGTTTTAGTAGAGCTTTATTTTTATTTTATTTTTTTGGTTTAGGTTTAAGTTTTTATTTTTATTGTTTAGGTTTAGGTTTTATGTTTTTATTTTAGGTTTATTTTTAGGTTTTATTTTTTAGTTTAGGTTTAGGTTTAATTTTAGTTTATTTTATTTTATTTAGGTTAGGTTTAGGTTTAGGTTTAATTTATTTTATGTTTAGGATCAGGATTTATTTATTTTAGTTTAGGTTTAGGTTTATTTTATTTTATTTATTTTATTTTTATTTTAGGTTTAGATTTTTTTTTTAGTTAAGGGTTTATTTTTTTTAGGTTTTATTTTTAGGTTTTTATTTTATTTTATTTTAGTTTTATTTTATATTTATTTTACATTTAGTTTTTATTCTATTAAGGTTTTTTATTCTCAGGTTTATTTTATTTTTTAGTTTAGTTTAGGTTTTTCTTTATTTTATTTTAGCTTATTTATATTTTTCTTTATTTTATTTTTAGGTTTAGGGTTAGATTTTAGTTTAGGTTTTTATTTAATTTATTTTATTTTATTTCATTTATGTTTAGGTGTATTTATTTATTTTATTTTAAGGTTTTATTTAGTTTAGGGTATAGGATTTAGGGTTTAGGGTTTCATGGTTTAGGGTTTTGGGTTAGGGTTTAGGGTTTAGGGCTTCGGGTTTAGTGTTTAGGCTTTAGGCTTTAGGATTTAGGGTTTTTAGGGTATAGGTTATATGGTTTCTTGGGTATAGGGTTTGGGGTTAGCTTAGGGTTTTGGTTTAGTTTAGGGTTTAAGGTTTTAAGGTTTTAGGGTTTAGGGTTTTAGGGTTTAGGGTTTTAGTTTAGTGTTTATGGTTTAGGGTTTTAGGATTTAAGGTTATGATTAGGCTTTAGGGTTTTCGATTTAGGGTTAAGGGTTAAGGATTATAAGTTTAGGGTTGAGGGTTAATTTAGGATTTTAGGTTTAAGGTTTTTTAGGGTTTAGGGTTGTAGGTTGTAGGTTTAGGGTTAGCTTATGGGTTTAGGGTTTGGGGTTTAGGGTTTAGAATTTAGGGTTTAGGGTTTAGGGCTTAGGGTTTAGGGTTTTAAAAAAATTAAGTGAAACGTAGGTTTAGGTTTTATTTAGTTTATTTACTTTATTTTTATTTATTTTAGTTTATTTTATTTTATTTTATTCTTATGTTTAGGTTTATTTATTTTTATTTAGTTTAGTTTATTTATTTTAGGTTTATTTACTTCAATTTTGGTTTTTCATTTTAGTTTATTTTTTAAGTTTAGGTTTTTTTATTTATGTTTATTTTTTAGTTTAGTTTAACTTTTTTTTAAGGTTTAGGCTTTATTTTTATTTTTAGGTTTAGGTTTAAGTTTTTATTTTCTTTTTTTAGGTTTAGGTTTTAGGTTTTAATTTTAGGTTTATTTTTAGGTTTTGTTTTTTAGTTTTGGTTTAGGTTTATTTTTATTTTAATTTATTTTATTCAGAGTTTAGGTTTAGGTTTAGGTTTAGGTTTAGTTTATTTTAGTTTTAAGTTTAGGATTTATTTATTTTTGTTTAGTTTATTTTAGTTTAGGTTTAGGATTTTTATTTTTAGGTTTATTTTTTTCGTTTAGGTTTTATTTAGTCTTAATTTTATTTTATTTTATGTTTATTTTAATTTTAGTTTAATTTAGGTTTTTATTTATTTTATTTTAGTTTAGTTTTTATATTATATTATATTATATTATATTTTGTTAAGGTTTTAGTTTAGGTTTATTTTATTTTTATTTTGGCATTAGCTTTTTTTTTGTTTAGGGTTTAATTTTTATTTTTAATTTGTTTTTAGTTTTATTTTTTAGGTTTAGGTTTTTATTTTGTTTTTATTTTATTTTATTTTAGGTTTATTATTTTTTATTTTAGGGGTTTATGTTTTTTTTTATTTTTATTTTTTTAGTTTAGTTTAAGTTTTTATTTATTTTATTTTAGTTTAGTTTTAATTTTTTATTTGTTATTTAGTTTAGGTTTAGGTTTAGGTTTAGCTTTAGCTTTAGCTTTAGTTTAGGTTATTATTTTATTTTATTTTTTATTTTATTTTGGTTTAGGTTTTTTTATTTATTTTATTTTTAGGTTTTATTTAGTTTAGGTTTAGGTTTTAAGATTTTTAGGGTTTAACGTTTTGGGTTTTGGGTTTGGGGTTTAGGGTTTAGGGTTTAGGGTTTAGGTTTTAGGATTTAGGGTTTTGTAGTTAGTGTTTAGGTTTTAGGTCTAGGGTTCAGGTTTTAGTTTAGGGTTTAGGGTTTTTGGTTTTTTTTAACAGAGTACAAATTTAGATTCAACATTTCTTTTTTCGATTTCATTAACCAAGTAACACAACAAGTTTCCTAAGACACAAGCGACGACATGGATAAAAAATGAACATGCATAGAGCAAATTAATAACGAAAACCATCTCTAATGTAAAGACACAATTCCATAAGCAGCAGATTGGATCGGCCATTCTTCAATTTCTCTAATTCTCATTAGAACCACTCTGACCACTCGAGTGGCAGGATCCACCATCATATCCCCAATCTCTCCCTCTACCACCACCATTGCTGTAACTTTTATTGCTCCTCCCTCCTCCATAGCCACCACTGCTCCAACCACTACCTCCATAATCTGGAATTGAGCACGGTTGATGGTGATGTTCACGCCATCAAGGTTACACCCATTCTTAGGGTTTAGGTTTAGTTTTAGGTTTATTATTTTTTTGGGCTTAGGTTCATTTTCTAATTTATTTAGCTACTTTAGGTTTAGGTTTAGGGTTTGAGGTTTAAGGTTTACAATTTAGGGTTAGGATTTATGGTTTAGGGTTTAGGGTTTAGGGTTTATGTTTTTAGGGTTTAAGGTTTAGGGTTTAGGGTTTAGGGTTTTAGGGTTTAGGGTTTAGGGTTGTAGGTTTAGGGTTTAAGGTTTAGGATTTAAGATTTTTTTTTAAAAAAGAATAAGTAAACTAGTAAGTTTAGGTTTATTTAGTATATTTAGTTTATTTTTTATTTATTTTAGTTTACTTTATTTTTTATTTTTTATTTTTGTTTAGCTTAGTTTATTTATTTTAGGTTGATCTATATTTGTTTACAATTTTTTATTTTAGTTTATTTTTTTAGGTTTAGGTTTATTTTTTAGTTGAGTTTTATTTTTTATTTTATTTTTTAGGTTTAGTTTTATTTTTTATTTTTAGGTTTAGGTTTAGGGTTTTATTTTATTTTCTTAGCTTCAGGTTTTAAGTTTTTATTTTAGGTTTATTTTTAGGTTTTATTTTTTAGTTTAGTTTGGGTTTTATTTATTTTAGTTTAGTTTATTTTTAGTTTTTTATTTTATTTTATTTTTTTGGTTTAGGTTTAAGTTTTAGTTTAGGTTTTTATTTTATTTAATTTTTTATTTATTTTATTTTTAAGTTTTATTTAGTTTAGGTTTAGGTTTTTAAGTTTTTAGGTTTAGGATTTAGGGTTTAAGATTTAGGGTTTTAGGGTTTAGGGTTAGGGTTATGGATTAGGGTTTAGGGTTTATGGTTTAGTGTTTAGGCTTTAGGCTTTAGGATTTAGGGTTTAGGGTTTACGATTTTTATTTTTTATTTTTTATTTTTTTGTTAAAAAGGGTATGCTTTTTTACCAAAAGAAAAGGATACAACATGTAAGGGATAAATCTCAAAGACTACTACTCAAACTACAAGAGGACCTAAATAGAAAAATCCATACTAATATAAAGAAAAAAAAGGAAAAGGAAAACTATGAAATGAAATAGCAACAACATAGAATCCACAGTAGGTCGATATCAACCAAGAGACCAAGAGTAAACAAAGGAAACCTACAAGAAAATACTAAATCAAAGATAAGCACAATTAAAAGAAAAATAAACATAGATAAAGAGAAAGGAAACAAAAGCAAAAGAAAAGGCTCAAGCTCATTCACAAACATTAGATGGGGCAACAAAAATTTGTCCGCAGCCAAACTCTGAAAGGGAGGGTTACATTCACAAAAAATTCTACCAACCAATAGAAAAGAGTAAACATCATAGCCATCATAGCCAACAAACCTCACAAAGGCACCAGAGCACACACCAATAACTAGCAAAGATCTAAAGCTAGCCACCAAAAAAGGAAGAACATCAACAAAGTCACTAGCCAAAGGGGGCAACAGTAGAAAAAATTGAGCCAACAAAGAAAAAATTCCAAGCCAGCATAACCATCCAACCACCCAAAAGTACTAGGAGTAAGAAACAAAGTCACCGACCAAGGAGGAAATACCAGAAATAGAAGCAAAGGGGGGGAGTGGACGGAAGAGAAGCAACCAGCAAGCTCACCAACTCCAACTAGACTAAAGCAACCAAAAAAATCATAGCAGCCACCAACCAAAATAAGTAATAACACAACCACCAAAGCCACAAAGGAAAGCAGCAGCCACACCCAAAACCAAACCAGCCCAACCAACTAAAAGGAAATAGAAGGAAGAGAAGCTTGACCAACATCACATCCAGAGAAGGCACCCAAAGCCAGGAAGCTCAAGGAGATCAACCACAAAGCCATCAAAGATTGCCAACCAACCAACTAAAAAAAAAAACCCACAAGAGACCACAATAAAAGTAAGAACAACAATCAACAATAGCTTGACAACTAAAATAGCAAAAGCCAACATTCCAACCTTTAAAATACAAGAATAAAATAAGAACATAAAGCCCAAGAAAGAACAAGAGCCAACAATAGAACAAACCAAAATTACAAGAAGCTACCAAACAAGCCCCAAGAAAACCACCAATAAAAGAAAGAAAAAATAATAAAATCTAATATAAGGAAAACTAGATTTATCTAAATTAGACAACTCTTAATTTGCTTGGGAATATCTGCATTTGGTAAATAAAAGTAAAATCAGAGATTACACCCAAATAAGAAATCCACAGCATTACTCCTCTTATGAGAATTTTAAAGAAAGTTTAGAGATAATAGCTTTAATATTTTTAATTAAATAAAAGACTCAACATTACCCTTATGGTTAGAATTAATCATAGCAACAATAATCCCAAAGAGATTCTAACCAAATAGTATGAAAATTTCTATCCGAACAAAGCTTAAGAGCATTATAAACAACCATCAATTTAGCAAAAATAATAGAATTAGTAGAGAGAGGAGTGGAAAAAGCCAAGATAATATTCCTAAGATTATTTCTAAAAATACCACAACAACTTGACTTTTCTGCAACAGAGCCATCAGTATTAATTTTAATACAACAATTAAGAGGCTTAATCCAATGAAAATTTTATAATCTAGACGAAGTCACAATAAGGAAAATTGATACCCAATTTAGAGGCAACAAACTTGCAACCTCTAAAATTAGTACCACTAAGAAGGGCAACCTTATGTAAGAAAAAAATCTTATCTCTAGTCCTAGCAATAATCCTCTTATGATTTATAGGCACATTACGAGGCTTATAATCATTTATGTCAAGCCAAATAAACCAGATCAAAGTAACAACCACCACAATTTTGATATGCCCTTTAATAGTATTAAGAGAATAAGAGTCAAGAAGGTGCATTAAAGTTAAATTACCATTAAAATAGCTTAATTTAAATAAATCCTCATACCAACCCCAAACTTTAGTGGCAATGGTTCCATTAAAAACAACATGACTAACATTCTCAATATGAAAGCAACATATGCATTTAGAGGGTAGATGAACACCTTTGTCCAAAAGTAAAGAATCAACACCAATATAATCCCTTAAAATTCTCCACACAAGAATAGAATAGGAAGTAGGAATAATATTTTTTCAAATTTTTAGGAAAATAGGAGATGAGGATTTTTTTAACTCTAATATAGTGAAGTATCTTTAAAAGAAAATTCTCCATTACTAGAAATTTTGAAAATAATTTGATCCAAAAATTACCATCAATAGGAATATTAATGATGTTATTACTAATGAAATCAAGAATTAAATCATTTAAAAGAGAGAAATTCCATTCACCATTATAAATAAAAGGACTAACTTTCAAAGAAGAAGTAGAGTATTAAGCAAAGAATCAATGGAAAAATCCCCATCTAGTTATCTTGCCAAAAGAAAGATCCATTATTAATACCCCAAAAAATGAGAGGTTGATTTCCATTTAATATCATAGAGAGCTTTCCAAACAATAGAGTCACCATGTTTATAATTACAAATTAAAGGATGCTTACGTTTGCAATAGTGAAATTTCATGAATTTAGCCCAAATACTTTCATTTTTCAAAAATACCAACAATGTTTATAATGAAAAAACATTGGTGGAATCCATTAAATATCTACACCCAATACTACCTTCATAAATAGTACCACACATATTAGACCAAGAAGTTCAATGAAGCCTTTGAATTCCTAGATCCCCAAAAAAACTTATTAAAAGTCTTTCAATCGATAAGAACAAGAGAAGTAGGAACAATATTAACAACAAGTAAAAAGGAAAACAATAAAGATTACTTTTAATAACAATTAATCTACAACCACAAGATAAAAAATGAAATTTAAGGGTAGAAATTTTATTTTGAATATTATAAATTACCTCACCAAAGAGATGGGATCTCTTATGGACACAATATAAAGGGGAGCCTAAATATTTAATAGGAAGATTTTGATGAGAAAACCAGGTGATATACTTTATCTTATTAATTCTATCAACATAAATAAGTATAGGGTGATAAAATAACTTTTATGAGTACTAATCAAAAGGCAACTTTCCTTTTCAAATTTATTTAAAAATCCATAAACTTTTAACATAATGTAACGAGCCATTACAAAAAAATTATGAAATCGGAAAAGATTAAGTGAGAGATAGCCAAACCACCAAGATTTCGAAATACATACTAGAATTCTTCTAAAAAAGCCAATGAGATAGATATTCAACCATAATAATATAAAGCTAGGAGAAAGAGGGTCACCTTGTCTTATACCTTGAGAGGAATTAAAGAAACCAAAGTTTTCACCATTGATAACTAATGAAAACCAAACATTTCTAATTATATTGTTAACCAAAGAAACAAAATGATTAGAAAACCAAATAAAGTAAGAATGCTATTAAGAAAATCCCAAGAAATGTTATCATAGACTTTGGTGATGTCAAGCTTAAAAGTAAATTGCCACCTCTAATTTTAACATTCAAATCATGAAAGAATTTTGAGCAAGCAAGATGCTATCCAAAATAGTTCTACCTTTCACAAAGCCAGTTTGATTAAGAGAGATAACCTTAGGAAGAAACTTACTAAGCCTATTAGTCAAAATCTTAGAAATCAATTTATTGATAAAAGTACAAAGACTAATAGGTCTAAAGTCATTCCAAATGCCAACATTATCTTTCTTAGGAATAAGAATAATAGAAGTTCTAGTAAGATATTTAGAAATAGAATTCTCTTGAAAACAAATCCTTCACAACATTAACAATATCAATTTTAGCAATAAACCATGTTTTTTGAAAGAATAAAGTAGTGTAACCATCTAGCCCTGCAATAGAATCAACATTCATACCATTAAGAATATTAAAAATTTCCTCATCAAAAGAGGAGGAAACCAAGCACTCATCATTATCAGACATAATAGAAGGGATGATAAGGGGATTGGATAAATTCACAAGTTGATAATTTTTATTTAAAAGATCTTTAAAATAATTAAGAGCAAAACAAAATATATCCTCTTTTTCGGTAAGCCAAGAACTATCAAAGTTCTTGATTTTATGAATGTGACCAAGAACTCTCCTTTACATTCATGAAGCATGAAAATATTTAGTGTTTCTTACCCCTCAGAAAGATTCTTAGAGACAACTATTTTTCTCCAATAAGCCTCATCTATATCCTAAAACTTAATGAGATTATCTTTAGCTTCAACAAGATTAGAACAAAAAAAAATCAGTTATAACAAGTTATTTGAAATATTTCAACTTTTGTTCCATATTCTTGATATTATCAAAAAGATTTTTAAAGCAGTTTTTGTTCCACCAAGTGATATTATGCTTAAGCATTTTAAGATTAAGCAAAATCTCATCGACCAAATGTATAATCATCGAGGAGCACACCAATAATAAGTAATAACATCAAGAAAACTTTTATCTTGTAACATATTGTGAAAATAAAAAATTTTAATGACATTATTATTATGAACAACATCCTTAATAGAAATCAAAAGAGCATGATCCGATAGAGTTCTACTAAGATGCTCCACCAGTTAAAGGCCAATGGTTTAACCAATAATTATTAAATAAGTCATGATCAAACTGTTTCCACAATCTATGATTATTCCAAGTAAATTGAGAACCAATGAAACCAACATCATGAAGATTACAATCCAAATTCATATTTGCAAAATCTTCCATTGAATGTAAATTCGACAAAAAAAACCCCTTCCTTTTATTCAAAGAAAGGACCATTGAAATCCCCACCATCAATCCAAGAATAGAAACAAAATTAGATAATTGATCCCAAGGAATTCACCTCTCTAACTTGTTACAAGAAGAATAAACAAAAGAGCCAAAAGCATGATAATCACCAAATGAATTATACACATTAATAATTTGATGAAAATCATTGATAACATTAATACAAATAGAATTATTCCAAAATAACCAAATCTTGTTATTGATATTGAAATAAAATTGCTAAGACCAATCCTAGAGCACATGCATTAGAAGAAAATAAGAGGTTCAAGAATAACCAAAAACCTAATTCTATTTCTAACAACAAGAGTACCAATGTCCCTAACATTGTAAATAAGTTAAACATTAACTTTTGTTAGGAAGAAAAGATGAAGAAGTTTTGGAGGATAATTTTTAAACTATTTTTTCCTTTTCACAAAAATAGTTTGAAAACCGATCTCATTATCCATGGATTCATCATCAGAAAAAATTTATTCAGCATTATTAACAATAGATTTAGGAGAAGTTTCGTTTTGATGGGGAAGATAAATCATCTTTCTCCATTAAATGAGAATTATCACTAAGCAAAAATACCATTAATAGTTAAAGAAGGGGCAAAAATAGATTTATTAAGCAAATAAACACTTGGATGCACATTATCAACGAGCTCCATACCATCATTCTTGCCCAAATTCAAAGATGATAATACAAGATTTTCCCTTAAAGAATTTTAGGCAAAAGAATAGAAACATTTTCTATAAGATTTTCAGAAACTTTATCAAAAATCTCCTTAGAATCAGAAACTAAAACATGAGAATCATCAACTTGGAAATTTCAGGAATAGAATAGTAGTAAATCTAGCCAAAACTATTTCATAAGAATTTTTAACAAGCTTATGACTACCACTTACATTGGGAACAACATTATAAACATTAGGAGCATCATTAAAAACATCAACAATTTCATTCTAATCCACACCACCTTAGGAAATTTCTTTGTTACATCAATTTCAACAAGGATTTGAGCAACCCTAGATTTGGCTGGATTGCTTGATTGATTGCATGGGTCTAGCAAAATAGAACCCAAGATGCAAGAATTGATAATTAACAAAGTGAACCCAAGGATTAGGTAAAGATAAACAAATTGCTATAGGAGATTCCTCTTTAATGTCAAAAAATGGAGTCCATTTAAGAATATGCATTTGATAGTTTTTAACATAATAAGATCAGAGAGCAAAGATATGACTATAATCAAGGTCATTAGAAAATTTAATCAGCACATGTCTACCATCTAGTAAAGCGATTAAAAGCTGGAAAGATTCAAGTCATGAAAGAAAAGCGAATTTCCTCCATACTAGATGCTTTGAAAAGAAAATTTTCTAATCAAAGTATATGCCTCATCTAGTTTCAATATCCAAGTCGAGGACATAATAGCTAGAACACCTATGAAGGTCATATGAATTTAAAGAAAGATCAAGATGTTGAAGAATCCTTACCATATAAGGCATTTTGAAGGATTTAGAGGCAAAAGGTTTAGCTATACCTGATGAATCAAAAGCTAGAGCCGGAGTAGCTGGAGCATTTGGTTTTTCCCAAGTATTCATAGAACCCATGTGGAAAATGGTGCCACTTAAGAACTCAAGGATCAAGATTCAAAGCCAAACTAGAAGAAATTTCTTAGAAACTAGCCCAAAATGCCTAGAAAGAACGAAAAAAGAAAAGGATTCAAGAATCAAGAATCACTAGAGCTCAGGATGGGAAGGGGATTGGTTTAGGTTTTTGTTTTAGTTTTTAGTTTATTACAGGGTTTAGCTGTTTAGGATTTCTTAGTTATTGGTTTAGTTTAGTTAATTTTTTAGGTTTAGGTGTTTAGGTATTTTTAGGTTTTTTTATTAGTTTTGTTTTGAGGGTTTAGGTTTTTTAGTTATTTATTATTGATTAGTTTTTTTTAAGTTTAGTTTTAGTTATTATTAGGTTATTATTATTATTATTATTATTGGATTTAGGGTTATTTTTTTATTGGGGGACAGGGAGGGTTTATTATTTCTTTGTTTAGTTTTTAATTATTTGGTGTTTTAGTTTTATTTATTTTTATTAGTTTTGTTTTAGGGTTTAGGGTTTTTATTAGTTTTAATTTTATTTAGGTAAATCCTAAACTAAAAATAAAAACTAAACCTAAAATAAAAATAAAATAAATAAAATAAAATAAACCTAAACCTAAACTAAAATAAACTAAACTAAAATAAATAAAACCTAAACCTAAACCAAAATAAACTAAACCTAAACCTCAAACTAAATAAATGAAAATAAACTAAAATTAAACCTAAACCTAAACTAAAAAAAAAACCTAAAAGTAAAGCTAAAATAAAACCTAAAACTTAAACATGAAAAATAAAATAGAAACCAAAACCTAAACCTCAAATTAAAAAAATAAAACTTAAATTTAAAAATAAAATAAAAACTAAAACAAAACTAAAATATAAACATAAACCTAAGCCTAATCCAAAAACTAAAAAAAAATCAAAAAAAAAAAATAAATAAACTAAATCAAATCAAAATAAAAAATAAAATAAACTAAAATATATAAAATTAAACTAAATAATAAATAAACTACCCATTTACTTATTATTATAACTTTTGAAATAAACCATAAACCCTAAACCCTAAATCAAATAAACCCTAAACCCTAAACACTAAAACTATCTTTAAACCCTAAATCCTAAACATACACTCTAAACCCTAAAAAATCCCAAACCCTAAACTAACCTAAAACCCAAAACCCTAAACCAAAAGCAACTCAACTCTAAACCCAAACCCAAACTAAACCCAAATTAAAATTAAACCCTAAAAAACTGCCATAAAGTATAAAAGCAAGCCAAAGTAACCCTAAACTCAAGAACCCTATCTCTAAACCTTAAACCCTAAACCCTAACCTAAACCCTAAACCTAAACCTATACCCTAACCTAAAATTAAAATTAAACCTAAAAAACCCTAAACCCCTAAAACTAAAACTAAGCCTAAAATAAAGAAAACCTAAAAATAAAATAAATACAAAAATATAAACCTAAATAAAATTAAAAAATAAATTAAAAAAACCTAAACTAGAACAAAAAAAAACCTAAAATTAAAATAAAAATAAAATTAAAATAAAATAAAATAAAGAAAACCTAAGCTAAACTAAACAAATAAACCGAGAATGAAAAAACCTTAATAAAATAAAAACTAAATGTAAATAAAATTAAAATTAACCTAAAATAAATTAAAATAAAAACTAAATTAAAACCTAAACCAAAAAAATAATCTAAAACTAAATAAAAAATAAAACCTAAACCCTAAACTAAAAAAAACCTAAACCTAAAATAAAAATAAAATAAATAAAATAAAATAAACCTAAACCTAAACTAAAATAAATAAAACCAAAACATAAACCTAAAATAAACTAAACTTAAACTTAAACATAAAATAAATAAAATAAAATAAAATTAAAAATAAATTGAATCCTAAACTAAAATATAAAATAAGAAAATAAATCAAAATAATAATAAAAAACATAAACTTAAAAATAAAATAAAACCTAAACCTAAACCTAAAAATAAACAAAATAAAACCTTAACATAAAAAATAAAATAAAAATAAAACTCCAATTAAAAATAAACCTAAACTTAAACCTAAACCTAAAAATTAAACTAAAATATAAAACCTAAACTAAAATAAATAAACTAAAATAAATAAAAATAAAAAAAACTTAAATAAAAATAAAAATAAAATAATCTAAAATAAATAAAAAATAAACTAAATAAACATAAACCTAGAGATATACTTAATTTAAAAAACCCCCCTAAACCCTAATTTGAAAACCCTAACCCTAAACCCTAAACCCCAAACCCTAAACCTAAACCTAAAGTAACTAAATAAATTAAAAAATTAACCTAAACCTTAAAACCTAATAAACCTAAACACAAAAAAATTAATAAACCTAAACCCTAAGAATGGGAAGAACCTGATGAGAACATTACCATGCCAGCTCCTAGATCTAGAGGAGGCAAAGGCGGCAAGGTTATTGAAGTGGTGATGGGGATCTGGAGGCAGGTGGATATTGAGGGTAGCCGAGAGTGGTGGTTATGGTGGGAGGAGCCACGGAGGTTACTGAGGTGGTGGAGGAGGTAGATAGGGGATATGATGGTGGATCCCACTACTGAGAGGTCGGGTGGTTTTTATTTATGCTCATTTTGATCTATGTCATTGTGTCAGAAAACTGTTACTGAAGAAATTGAAAGAAGAAATATTGAATCTTAATTTGTTCTCTATAAAATAAAGCAAACACCCTAAACCCAAACCCTTAACCCTAAAACCTTAAACCCAACCTAATCCTTAAACCCTAAAACCCTAAATCCTAAACCCTAAACCCTAAAACCTAAACCTTATCCCTAAACCCTAAACCCTAAACCCTAATCCCTAAAAACAAACCTAAACCTTAAACCTAACTAACCCTAAACCCTAAACCCAAATCCTAAAGAGCTAAAACCTAAACCTAAACTAAATAAAACCAATAAATAAAATAAATAAAACCTTAACCAAAAATAAAATAAAATAAAACCTAAACTAAAACCTAAACCTAAACCTAGAAAATAAAATCAAAATAAAACAAAAAATAAAATAAAAAAAAACTAAATAAAAAAAATTAAAACTTAAACAAAATAAAAAATTAAACCTTAAAATAAATAAATTAAACTTAAAAAAATAAATAAAACTAAATAATAACCTAAACCTAAAAGATAAACCTAAAATAAATAATAAATAAAACCTAAACCCTAAACTAAAAAAACATAAACCTAAAATAAAAATTAACATAAACATAAACCTAAACCTAAACTAAAATAAATAAAACCAAAACCTAAACCTAAAATAAACTAAACCTAAACTATAACTAAAATTAAATAAACTAAAAATAAACTTAAACCTAAACTAAATAATAAAACCAAAAAATAATTTTAAAATAAAAGCCTAAAACCTAAACCTAAAAAATAAAATAAAAATAAAACAAAACTAAAAAATAAAATAATCAAAACCTAAACCTAAAAAATAAACTATAATAAATAAACCTAAAATAAATAAACCAAACTAAATAAAATAAAATATAAAATAAACTAAAATAAATAAAAAATAAACTAAATAACCCTAAACCTACTAGTTTATTTATTTATTTATTTTTTTGAAAAACTTAAACCATAAACCCTAAACCCTAAACCCTAAAACCTAAACCATAAACTAAACTAAACCTAAAACCTAAACCCTAAATCCTAAACCTAAACCCTAAACCTAACGACCCTAAATCAGAACCCTAAACTATAAATCCTAAACCCTAAACACCCAAAACTAAACTCTAAACTAAACCCTAACCCCTAAAACCCTAAACCCAGCAAACCTAAACCCTAACACTAAACCCAAACTTTAAAACCATAAACCCTAAAACCATAAACCTGCTCCAAACATTAAACCATAACCAAAACCCAAAACCAAACCCTAAACCCTATTCCAAATCAAACCTTAAAATCTTAAACCCTAAAATCTAAACCCTAAACTATAAACATTAAACCCTAAAACCTAAAACTTAACCCTAAACTAAATAAATATAAAAATAAAATAAATAAAATCCTAAACCTAAATAAAATAAAATAAAAACCAAAACATAAACATAAAAATATAATAAAATAAATAATAAAAATACACTAAAATAAAATAAAGAAAAACCTAAACTAAATTAAAATAAAGAAAACCTAAAAAAATTAATAAAATAAAAACTAAATGTAAAATATAAATAAAATAAACCTAAAATAAAATAAAATAAAATAAAATAAAAACTAAATGAAAACTTAAATGAAAAAAATAAATTTAAAAATAAATAATAAATAAATAAATAAAACCTAAACCTAAAATAAAAATATAATCAAATAAACCTAAACCTAAACTAATTTAAACTAAACTAAAATAAATAAAACCTAAACCTAAACCTAAAATAAATGAAACCTAAACCTAAACCTAAAGTAAGTTAAATATAAAAAACTAAAAAATATAACCTAAAAAATAAACCAAAAATAAATACCTAAAACCTAAACTGAAAAAAATAAAATAAAAACATAAACTTAAACATAAAAATAGAAAGTAAAACCTAAACCTAAAAAATAAAATAAAAATAAAACTCAACTAAAAAATAAACCAAAACAAAACCAAAACCAAAATTAAACACTAAAATAAAAAACTTAAGCTAAAATAAATAAAGCAAACTAAATAAAGATAAAAAATAAACCTAAATAAAAACTAAACTTAAATAAATAAAAAATAGACTAAATAAACTTAAATTTACCGGTTTACTTAATTTTTGTTAAAAAATCCTAAACCCTAAATCCTAAACTCTAAACCCTAAACTTATAACCCTAAACCTTAAATCGTAAACCTTAAACCCTAAACCCTAATCCTAAACTCTAAACCCTAAAAGCATAAACCATAAAACCCTAAACCCTAAACCCTAACCCCTACACCCAAAACCCAAAACCCTAAACCCTAACCCTAAAACCTAAACCCTAAAACCTAAAACCCTAAACCCTAAATGTTAAACTAACCCTAAACCTTAAACCCTAAAACTTAAACCTAAACCTAAAAAATATACTAAAATAAATTAACTACACTAATTAAAAAAAACATATCTAAATAAAAATAAAAAATAAAATAAACTAAAATAAACTTAAAAAAACTAAATAAACTAAATAAATTTAAACCTATTAGTTTAATTAATTTCAAAAAAAAATCATAAACCCTAAACCCTAAACCATAAATCCTAAACCCTAAAACTAACCCTAAACCCTAAACCCTAAACCTACAACCCTAAACCCTAACACATAAACCCCAAACCTTAAACCCTAAACTCTATTGACCTCACTTTTGGAGTGAGCTTTCAAGTTCTCCATCCTAAACATAAGGACTCCTCTAAACACGAAGAGTTCCATAGTCTTAAGACACTTCTAGTGATTAAGTGAACATTTAACCTAACCCTAGAGACTTAGAAGAGTTAACAATAAGAATATGTTGTACCTTAGGGGTTTTAGGAAGACTTGCCTATCCTACAGCTTAAACCCAAATCCTTGCTTCCTTCTTTCAAACCAAACTTCAAGCTCAAATCTTAAATCAATTCCAACTCAATTGATTTTCTCAAATCATAAATCAATTCCAAAATCCAAATCATGAATCAATTCCAATTGAAACCCATGATCAACCAAAACCAAAATCTTTCATTAGCCCTTTTGATTTCATCTTATGGACTTAGCTCAAATCAAATCCAAATCACTCCAAACTCAAAATATTTTCTCATAACCCATTTATATTCTCATTTATATTAACACATATAAATGAAATATAAATTCAAATAACCAAAACTAAATTCAAACTCAAGTCCAAATCCAACCAAATAAATCCTATACCCTCTCAAGTCAAATTCTTGAACTTAACCAAATCATTCTCAAATCAATCCAAACCTTTGAATTTTCTCTTCAAACAATCATTCCTTCAATCACTCTTAAAATAAAATAAACCAAAAACTGAATAAAAACCTAAACCTAATAAAACTAATCTAAAAAATAAAAAATAAAAAATAAACATAAATAAAAATAAAAAATAAAATAAACTAAAATAAATAAAAAATAAATTAAATAAACTAAATAAATAAAAGAAGAAATGTTGAATCTGAATTTTTCCTATGTTAAAAAAAACCCAAAACCCAAAACCCTAAAGCCTGAACCCTAAACCCTAAAAACCCTAAACCTTAAACTGTAAACCCTAAAATCGTAAACCCTAAACCATAAACCCTAAAACCTAATCTCTAAACCCTAAACTCTAAACCCAAAACCCTAAACCCTAAACCTCAAACCCTAAACCCCAAACCCTAAACCCAAAACCCAAAACCCAAAACCTTAAACCCTAAAAACCTAAAATTCTAAATCTAAACTAAATAAAACTTTTAAAAAAATCTAAACAAAAATAAAATAAAAAATAAAATAAAATAAAAACATAAACTTAAACTTAAAGATAAACCTAAACCTAAAAAATAAAATAAAATAAAAAATTAAAACTAAATAAAAATTAATTAAATAAAAACCTAAACTATACTTAAAAATAAAAAACCTAAATATAATATAAACTAAACCTAAAATGGAAATAAAATAAACCTAAATAAAATAAAAGAAAAATAAAAAAACCTATACCTAAATAATAAACCTAAAAATAAAACTAAAATAAAAAAATAAAATCTAAACCCTAAACTAAAAGAAAACCTAAAATAAAAATAAAATAAACTTCAACATGAATTAAAATAAACTAAACTAAAATAAATAAAACTTAAACCTAAACCTAAAATAAACTAAACTGAAACCTAAATTAAAACTAAATAAAATAAAATAAACCAAAATTAAATCTAAACCTAAACTAAAAGATAAAACCTAAAAATAAAGCCAAAGTGAAAAACCTAAAACCTAAACTAGTAAAATAAAATAAAAACCTAAACCAAAACCTAAACCTCAAAAATAAACTAAAATAAAAATACCAAAATAAATAAACTAAATAAAAAAAATACCTAAATCAAAATATATAAAATAAAATAAAGTAAATAAATCTAAACCTATGAGTTTGCCTAATTTTTATAAAAATAAAAAAATAAGAAAGTAAAAATAAATAAATAAATAACGCTAACCATAAACCCTAAACTATAAACCATAAATCTACAACACTAAACTAAAAACCATAAACCTACAACCCTAAACCCTAAACCCTAATCCCTAAATCTTAAACCTACAACACTAAACCTACAACCTTAAACCCTAAACCCTAAAAAACCCTAAACCCTAAACTAAAACCTAAACCTAAACTTAAAACCTAAACCTTAAACCCTAAAACCCTAAACACTAAACTCTAACCCTAAACCCTAAACCCTAAAAGCATTAAATCTAAAACCCTAAATCCTAAATAATAAACCTTAAACCTTAACCCTAAACCCTAACCCTAAACTCCAAACCCTATGCCTAAACCTAAAGTAATAAAATAAATTAAAATATATATCTCAACCCTAAAACCTAATGAACCTAAACCCTAAGAATGGGCCAAACCTTGACGGCTGAAACATCACCATCAACCATGCTCAGTCTAGATCTGGCGATGGAAGCGAAGGCAGAGGCGGCAATTATCACAGTGGTAGTGGGAGATCTAGAGGTGTTGGTGGACATGGAGGTGGTGGCCGGAGTTGTGGTGGTTATAGAGGCGGGAGGAGCGACGGAGGTTACAACCGTGTTGGTGGCAGAAAGAGAGATCGGGGATATGATGGCGGATCCTGCTACTCAAGAGGAGGGGTGGTTCTAATGGGAACTGGAGAAACTGAAGAAATGTCAATCTGATCTACTGCTTATGGAATTGTGTCCTTAGAGTAGAGACGGTTCTAGCAATCAATGGTTTTAGATTTTCTCTATGCGTGCTCATTTTTATCTATGTTGTCGCTCATGTCTTAGAAAACCTAGTTTGTGACTTGGTTGATGAAATAGAAAAGAAGATATGTTGAATATGAATTTGTTCTATGTTAAAAAAAATCTAAAAACCTTAAACCGTCAACTAAAACTTGAACCCTAGACCTAAACCCTAAATCCTAAACCCTAAATCCTAAAACCCTAAACCCTAAACCCTAAAACCCTAAACCCAAACCCTAAACCCTAAACCCTAATACCTAAACCATAAAACCTAAACCCTAAATCCTAAACCTAAAAACCCCTCCTCTCCTCTCGGCTGCGCTCCCTCTCTGGAGATTTTGAGTTCCCCTCGGTGGATTGGCTGTTCTCGGGTAATTGGCCGCTTCTCTGCGCTCTCACTGAGCGCGCATCAGCTCCCATGTGACATCCTTGGATTAGACCAATGGCGAGGCTGTCTCTGAATCCCTCAGACTGCTTCTCTAACTCCACAAGTTTTTGATTCGATTGCACTGCTAATGCAATTGTTAAATCATTCAAAGATGCTTTATCTGGTAAGATCTCTAGCTCGAATGCTTCGGTTAATCTCATTTCAACATCTTATCATGGATTGCCGGCAGTAACGTGTTCAGATCAAGGTGTTGAGAAACTTGCTAAGCCCTTCGAGTTTGCTTTGGTGGGTAAATTCTCCCTTAGACACCCGACTCTTGATAAAATTTGCTCTTTCTTTCATAGTTTAAAATTATCGGATACTTTCTCTATCGGGCTGATCGATCCCCGTCACATTCTTATTCAACTTCAAATGATTTAGATTACTCGTAGGTTTTCGCTCATCATTCTTACTTCGTGCTTAATTGTCAAATGCGGCTATTGAAATGGTCGCCCCTCTTTGATGTCAAAGAGGAATCTCCCATTGTCCCTCTTTGGCTTGCTTTTCCTTTCCTAATACACTATGTCCCTCATCAAGTTTTGTTTGTTGGCGGCCTTTTGGTAGGCCTCTTCAAATAGACCAAGCACCCACTAGATCTAGGCCATTGCTCATATTCTCGTTGAGATAGACATCACAAAAAAATATCCCAAAGAGGTTTGGATTGGCTCCAAAAAAATTTGGATATAGTAAAAAGTCAAATTCAAAATTTTCCTATCTTTTGCACTCCGCAAGATTCAAGGCACCATCATGCTAATGCTTTGTGCTTCATCCTAATCTCGAAAAAAATTTACCTATGAATACCATTAATGGAACTGGAAAACCACCACTCCATATGTGCCTAAAAATACTCAAAAGAACCTCTCCTCCCTACACCTTCTACCGATCGTAGTGGACACTCGACCTTGGTACTAAAATAGCCATTGAGGGGTGTGAGATACCAATGCCAATTTACCTAACCTCACCCCTACTAGTAATAATCAGTTACCCATGATAGTTCTTTGCTTCCTTTAAATCTGAAAATCTGAATGGTAGCCTTATATTATTAACAATTAAACAATTTGAATGGGAATCATATATTGGACCAAAACAATGATGACCCTATGGCCTGACAACATATTTGTATTATGAATGGTGAACTTCCCCATTTATTTCCCTTCAGAGTGATAATCAATTGAACCCAATTTCTCACACTCTATCCGATACGGAAGAAGGTGAAATCCCCTCTTCTAAAATATTGATAGATTCTTCTACAATTCTTGGACCCAAAAATCAATCACTTTCTGATGGAGATAATTTGGATTTTGATAGACCCTTTCAAATTGTTAAACACAAAAAAACTCTACAAAGAAAAATTTTCTAATAATAACCTCACTAGAACCACTCGCTCTTCTTCCACCCCACACAAGTAATGTGTCATCATTTCTCTCCTCTCTTTCCTTTCTTTTTTCCTTTTCCCTTTTGGTTTTCCCCTTATGATTAATTTTCTTATTTGGAATATTTGGGGTTGTGGGTCTCTTCCTGTCCGCAATCGTGTTAGGAGTCTTTGTCGTGTTCATAATATCAAGTTACTTGTTCTTATTGAACCTTTCATTAATTCTTCTAAGATTGCTTTTGTCACTAGATCTCTTGGTTTTCATAATTTCTTCTTCAATCTTAATAATAAAATTTGGTGCTTTTGGAACAACTCCATCACCATTTCCATCATTGATGATCTTGACCAATTGGTTAATGTCAAAATCTCCTTAGGTGACTTATCTTTTGGCTCTTTTATCTATGCTTCTTGTAATAGAGGTAAGAACATCCTTTGGAATCACGCACCTTCCTCGGCCAACCTTCCCCGGTTGGTTGGTTGGAGGTGATTTCAATACTATCATAGCTAGTTTGAAAGAAGGGGAGGATGTTCTCCTAACCTTCATTCCATGGAGGACTTCTCAAATATGATCCTTGATTGCACCGATCGACATTGGTTTCACTGGGTCTAACTTCACGTGGCACAACTCTAGACTTTAGCAACATCTTGATAGGACCCTCTTTAATTCTCTTTGGATCAATCAGGGGCCTACTACCATATTGAGCATTTGAGAACTTTGTCGACCATGCTCCTCTTTTGATTTCCTTCAAAAATCCCCTAACTCTACTCCTCTCCTTTAGATTTCAAAATATGTGGACCCAACATAGTGACTTTATCAATGTCGCTCTCACTAATTGGATGACCCCTATTTTCTGGATAATTACAAAAGGTATGACTCATCTTTGGCTTAAGCTCAAAAGACTTAAACAAAATCTCAATTGGTGGAACAAACACATTTTTAAAAACCTTTTCACAAATCTTAAAGCTATGGAACAAGAGGTTTGCTCTCTTGAAGAGGCTGTCTCAACTGATCCCAAAGAAACTTGAGGAGTTGAACAAGAAGAATAACTTGGTTAATTATCAAAACATGGAAGAAACCTATTGGCGTCAAAAAGCCGCAAGCAAACATATTACTGATGGTAACAGAAACACCAGGTATTTTCATGCCATTTGTAATAAATGGAAAGCCTTAAACTCGATTAAGAAAATTAAGAACTCTAATGGTGAATGGATAACCGATAACAATGATATTAAGGATTCTTCATCCATCATTTCCAAACTTTATTAAATTCTAATCCGTTCGGGAACTTTATCAAACACCCATCTTATCCCTTCTATGATTAACGTGAGGATAATCATTTACTCACTATGTGTCCTTCCAAGAGGAGATTAGTAATACTCTTAAGAACATGAACACTCACTGCTTCATTTATAATGACCCACTTCTTTCGCATTGTTGGCCATTTATTAAACGACCTAATTGATCGTTATTGATTTATTTTGATGGCAATCCTATTCCAAAATACTTTTCAAGCACTTTTATTGTCCTTATTTCCAAAACTAATAATCCTGAATCTTGGGGAAATTTTAGATCGATTAGTCTTTGCACCTTTTTCAAAACTCATTGCTAAATTAATAAATACAGGCTTAGCCCTTTGCTTCCTAAAATCATCTCCCCAAACCAAACTAGTTTTGTTAAACATAGAGCAATATTGGATAATATTCTTCTTGCTCAAGAGCTGGTTCATGACATTGTTGTCCCTTCTAGAGGAGGCAACATCCTATTCAAACTGGACATCGCTAAAGCCTTTGACAATCTCTCATGGGATTTTCTCTTTCAAATCTGAATTTGTTTTTTTCCGATAGTTTTATCCAAATTATAAAAAAGTGTATCATGAAATGTCGGTTTTGGTTATCATGAATGGTGAGTCCATAGGTTTCTTTCCTTCTAGCCATGGTTTGAGGCAAGGTGACCCACTATCACCTTCTCTTTTATCATCACTATTGACGTGAAGGAGCCTTAACGATCTTTTCACTAATAATCCTAATATGTCTTTTAAAACTCATGGAGGTTTCCCTATTTCTCATCTTAGCTTTGCAAATGACTTCATTATCTTTTGCAACGACTCCCTTCAACATGTTAAAACCATTAAGAACCTCCTAAATGATTTTGGTAAAGTTAGTGGTCTTTTTCTTAATGAAGGAAAATGCGGTTTTATTCCTTCAACTAAGATTCCTTCTAATAGACTTAACCAAATATCCAGAATTACTAACTTTAAGCAAAATCAACTACCTCTTAATTACCTTGGGGCTCCGCTTTTTAAAGGACAAAAAAGATCACACCTTTTTGATGATCTAATTCAGAAAATTTCTAACAAAATCTCAGCTTTGGAATTTCATTTACTCTCTTTCGGTGGTAGGCTTACCTTGATCAAGAGCACTCTAAATTCCATGCCTATATACCTTCTTCAAATCATTGTGCCTACCAACTCTACCATCAATAGAATTGAGCGTCTCTTAAACAAATTTTTCTAGGGAACCAATACCTCCTCTAAAAGAATGCACTGGTCATCTTGGTCTAAAAGTTGTGGTACTCTTGAAGAGGGAGGTCTGGGATGTAAATCCATCAAAGAAGTTATCAA
The DNA here is from genome assembly GCA_021442155.1 of Cymbidium sinense. Classification (NCBI taxonomy): domain Eukaryota; kingdom Viridiplantae; phylum Streptophyta; class Magnoliopsida; order Asparagales; family Orchidaceae; genus Cymbidium; species Cymbidium sinense. Next base: position 223,453 of record JAKCPB010001316.1, read on the forward strand.
TGCCTTCTCCTACAAACTTTGGTGGAATTTTAGGAGCAAAAATAGTCTTTGGGCGAATTTCATGACTTCTAAATATTGCCAGGGTAAACATCCTCTCATTTGTCCCTTTAAATCGTGATTCTCCTGTGTGGAGAAGACTTTGTTCTGTAAAATGGGATGAATCCTTAATTTTTTGGGGCATAAACTCGCAATTCCTTCTTTTGGCAAGACAACTGAGTGGTTGTGGATCCATTGACTTACTACTCTACACTCCACTTTAGCTATTAGAGTTAATTCATTCTGGCAAAACCACAAGTGGAACACTAGTAAGATTACTGATTCTATTCCTTCCACTTTCCTAAATATGATTACTAATATTCCTATCACTCCTAATAATCATAATTAGATTATCTTTAAGCTATCTCATAATGGGGATTTCAACATTATAAATGTGTGGCTTCACACTAAAGACACTCAGGATTCTTCTATTGTGTTCTTCAAAATTTGGAATAACAATATCCCCTCGTCTTACTCTATTCTAACTGTATCCTAAAAAACTTTATTCTTGACTCTTTGTTTTGGGGTAAAGGGTTTTATTTACCCTCTAAATGTCAATGTTGTTCACATATTGAGAATGTTAACCATGTTTTTTGTTAATGGGGCTATTGCCTCTAAAATTTGGATTTGGTATGAGATCTATTCAACACTTGTCAATTTTAATTGTTCTTTTACTTTATATCAACTTCTTGAAGTTTACTTTGATAATGCAATTAAAGGTCATATTAAAATCATAATCGCCATTACTCTTATTTGGTTCATATGGATGGACCAAATGAAGCTAAACATCATGGGATTCGATGAATCACATGAGGATTATTGCTAGAACTAAAAACAAAATTTGTGCCTTGTTTAAAGCCAATTTAATTCATCACAAACATTTTAAAGGATGTAAATCTGTAGCTAATAAATTGGGCCTCAACCTTCTAGACCAGCCTTACTATCGAAATGATAGAATGGTTTTTTGGAAAAAACCTCTTGATCATATTATTAAAATTATCGATGGCTCTGTCTCATAATGGCTCGGTTGTGGAGACATTTTGGGATTCTAAGGGTATAGTCCTATGTGCATTTGCTTATCCCCTTATTTCCACCATCCCCTTATCGAGCTTATGGGTCCACAAAGCTCTAGAAATTTGCCATCAAAATTGGCTCAATATTTGGATAGAGGTGGACTCTTCTGATTGACCTTTTGACTTCTACCAATATGAGCAACACTTGTTTGTACTACCTCCTCAAGCAAACTAGTCTCTCTCTCTGAATTTTACCATCACTCATGTTTTGTGTGAAAGAAACGCCTGTGCTGATTACCTTGCAAACCTAGGTGCAAGATTAGATAGTATCATCTTCTTTGATCAATTTACATTACCCAAATACTTGTGTGGTCTGGTTAATTTGGACAATTCTAGGCTTCCTTACCTCAGAATCTAATTCTCCTCGTCTCTTTTTTTTTTTTTGGTTTTCTATTTCCTTGTGTTCTTTATGGATACTCCACATAGATATCATTGTTGTCTTGTGCTCTTTGCCATGACTTGCTGCCTTTACCCCTTCTCCTCTAGTTGGAAGAATTCTATTTTTGGCATTTACAATATTATGGGGCAGATGTTGAACTTTATGCACATCAATATCTGGAATTGGAACCCAGTTGAGCCTTGTGTTACCTGTTACTGGTTTTATAACTGTAATCCCACTTGGGACTTTAATTTCATTGATACATTCATTTCTAAACCTGAGAGAATTAACCATTGCTGGAGGAAGTTATCTATTTTGATGGGCTTAGATTTTAGTACTAACTTCTTTAACTAGTTTTTTCTCTCTGACAATATGGCTTGGAGCATTGCTACTACCTATGTTGCTTCTAGGCAACGGATTAGGGTGCATTATGCTGGTTGTAGTTTTTATTTTGATGATTATAGTATTTCTTTGGCTGATGCTTACATTCCTTACATTCCTTGGGACTCTTTCCTCCTTAAAGGCCTAATTCATAAAGGTTTCAACACTTATGCTGAAAGGATTTTGGTTGGCTGTTGGGCTTCAGGACTTTCGACTGTCCTTGCTTATATAATGCCTAACCTCAGCATGCTTTCCTGCAAGGGAAGAAATTGTAATACCCTTGTCACTTTTAATGGTTATTTTGGTCTAAAATCCTTGTACTGGAATGGATTGGGCTTAATTACTTTTTGGATTTTGGAGGTTTGCTACCATGGTTGTTTGTTGATTTGTTTATTGATTTGGTTTTTTAATCTCTTTGGGTTCAGGCTGCCAAATTTTTTCTACTGCTGCTTCTCCCAGTTTTCCTCCTGCTATATTTTGCCATCTTGCCTGCTACTGTCTTAACAAGTTCTGGTTTTGGACCTTTATTATCTTAAAATTCCTGCTTGGTAATGATGTCCTTCTATCCCTCAGAATGGATTTCCTTGTTATCGCTCCTTTTGGTTCTTCTTGTTTTACCCTCCTCTTTCTATTTCATTTTCTGCTTTTGTTGTTAACATTTGGGTTGATGTTGGACTTTATTACAATTGTTTTCACCCTTCATGTTTTGAGGAGATCATGAAAATCTTGAAGACCATTCTACTCTTCTGCTTACATGTAACCAATGGTCTATCCTATATGCCTACTGATTATGACTGTCAATATCCTTGGCAATACTAGCTTAATGTGACAAAGCAACCTGCTACTGAACTGTTTGCTCTTAGAACTGCTATTGAGCACCTATTGGTTGCAATTTTCTTTATTATTGTTATTTTGCTGTTTGGGATATCCCACCTTATTTTGCAGAAATGGAATTGTGTTATTTCTCTCAATACTAGTCTTGCTGTTTCTGGTCTTGCTTCCCATGCTCAGGGTTTGGACTTTTCAAGGGATTATCATTGTGCATCTGAGATTGTACACCGCTTACTCAGTAAATTGTCCATGCTATTTTACGGATTGCTAATTGCTAACACCTGGGATGTTGTTGCTTTTCCTTGTTGTTGTTCTCCCATCCTATGCTATGATTGGAAGATGTACAACTTGAAGCACATTTCTTTATTATGCTTGGAATTAATCAATGATTTCTCTTATATGCATAATTGGGTTATTGACAAACCCACTGGTTATTATTGTCATTATCCTTGGCAGAATTAGGTTATGGTTAATAAGCATCCTGACACTGATCTGATTTCTCTAAATGTCACTTACTGGATAGGCTTATGGTGGGGAGCCATTCATTATCCTTTCCTTTCCTTCTTGATATATGTTTATGGGTGGAATCTTGGACAGCTTGTTGGTTTTAACTGCCTTGTTGGTTGGCTGATCTGGATCAATACCCACCTCCCTGCCCCTGGGGCTTTGGATTATTTTGTCCAGCAAGTCTCTATTGAAGTTGCTGATTTCTTGGTAGAGTTTGCTTTGAACCACCTTACTGGTTTATTTTATTGATCTACCTTTTCTGCTACTATTTACTTCATCCTTTTTCTGTCAAACTTGTATCTATTGTTTTGATTATACTGGATGAGTGGCATCATGGCAAGCTAACTTGTTTTTGCTATTTTGGTTGTCTCATGTCTTGGAGATTTACCTTTTTGTTTTACCTTGTCACCCCAGTTGGCTCTTTCTTTGTTGGTTGTAGAATTTGGAAAGTCGCTCCCGACATTGGCCCTGATGGTGAGGGTTTTTGGTGATTTCTCTAATTTCTTTGCGATAACTATTTTATGCTTTATTTATTTATCTATTATTTCCATGTCTATTCTGATTGAGGAGTTTTATGGCCAATTTACTGTATCTTCCTATCTTGGATGTTGTCGTCTTAACTGTTGTTGTTTTCTGGATTTTAATGTTGAGACTCATTTCAATTCACTTGTTGATTTTTATTATGGCAGGTTCCAATGTTGTATTAGCTATTTGGCTATTGGGGCTGGCGTTCTGATTGCTCGTGCAATTTATCTTCTATTTTTTCTGATCTGCATCACCTGTTACCTCATTTCTGATTGGTTGGTGCAGTCTTATGAGCAATTTATTCTGAAAGAATGGTATTATGGCCAGTTTAGTCCCTTTCTATCTTGGATGTTGTTGCCTTTTGCTGCCTTGTTCTCTGGATTGATTGTTGATCTGGATTATCTGAATGGAGGCCCTGAATGCTGCTATTGGAGCTGCTGCTCTAACTATTTTTTCTGGGTGCTTATTTTGGTTGGTTGTAGTTCATTCCCTGTGTTGAGCTATGCTATCTTCCTTTACTATTGCTTTCTCCAGGACATTAATAAGGGGATTGTTTCCTGGGTTGTTTTCTACACTAAAAGATTCATTTACATATCATGTAATTGGGATGGTGTTAAGTATAAGCTCATTGACTTATTTAACAGGTTTTCAGCAAGTTGTCTCCTCTGTAATTTTCTTATGGAGGGATTATATGCTGAACTAATTTCTTTCTTGAATATGACTATTCATGAGATTACGCTAAGATGGCTCACTCACTTATGTTTATGTATTCTCATGTCAAGATGACTTTATTGATGATATTTTTCTTGAATGAGACTCCTTATCCTTGACTCTTAGCAATTACCTATATTTTTAGATATGATTTTGCTTAGGTTTGCGGTAATAAAGCTCACAAGAATATCAACAACTGGTGCTTCCTTCTTTATTATGATGGTTGTGATGATCTCACTCCTATTGGTTGGTAGTAGCTCATGTGATGTAACCCTTCTCAAGTTTGGATGCTCATACTTGCATGCCCCAGATGGGATGTGATTGAGCCTGAGCCTTCTCTATCATAATTCCTTACTAACATACTCATATTATGTTATTTTCCTCTAATTTTTTGTCTGCATTACCTTAGCTATTCTAATCTTCCTCTTATTATAACTTGGGTGATTCTCTCTCTTCTTGTGTTTGCTCCATATTACCAAGCACTCTTACAACCATCAGAGCATTGGCCTTAACCTTCCTTTAGCCTATTATGTTAATCATCTTGTATCTTTTGATTGCTTTAATGTTTTCTTTTGCTCTTGGATGTACTTAGATGGGGATTTACTCCTTAGGTGATTGTAGCTTTGAGCAGGTTTGAGTTTATCCCCTTTAAGGACCTTGTAACCCTTTTTTTGTGGCAATAAAATACCCCCGCATCATGGGGTTTCCCAAAAAAAAAAAAAAACCCTAAATCCTAAACCCTTAACCCAAAACCCTAAACCCTAAAACCTAAAATGCTAAAAACTTGAACCTAAACTAAATAGAACATAAAAATAAAAAAAATAAATAAACCTAAACTAAAATAAAATAAAAAATAAAATAAAATAAAAACTTAAACTAAAACTTAAACCTATAAAGAAAATTAAATAAAAATGAAACTAAACTAAAAAAATAAACTTAAACCTAAACCCTAAACCCTAACTAAAATAAATAAACCCAAAATAGATAAAGTAAACTAAATAAAAATAAAAATAAACCCAAATAAAAATAAAAATAAAATAAACTAAAATAAATAAAAAATAAACTAAATAAACCTAAACCTTTGAGTTTACTTAATTTAAAATAATAAAAAAAACCCTAACCTTAAAACTAACCATAAACCCTGAGCCCTGAACCCTAAGCCTACAACCCTAAACCCTAAACCCTAAACCAAAATCAAACCCTAAAACCCACAACCCAAAACACTAAACTCTAAACCCAAAACCTAAAACTTAAACCTAAACTAAATAAAACCTAAAATAAAATAAATAAAAAAACCTAAACCTAAAATAAATTAAATTAAATTAAATTAAAACCTAAACTAAAACCTAAACCTAAACCTAAACCTAAATGTATGAATAAAATAACATTAAAATAACTTAACAAAAATACAATAAATAAAAACCTAAACTAAACTAAAAAATAAAATAAACCTAAAATAAAAAAACCTAAATAAAATAAAAACTAAATGTAAAATAAAAATAAATTAAACCTAATATAAAATAAAGTCAAAACTAAATATAAACCTAAACCTAAAAATAAAACCTAAACCCTAAACTAAAAAAAAACCTAAACTTGAAATAAATGAAATAAAATAAAGCTAAACCTAAGCTAAAATAAACTAAACTAAAATAAATAAAACCTAAACCAAAACCTAAAATAAACTAAACAAAAACCCAAAACTAAATAAATTAAAATAAACTAAAAATACACCGAAACCTAAATGAAAAAATAAAACCTAAAAATAAATCTAAAATAAAAACCTCAAACCTTAACCTAAAAATTAAAATAAAAACCTAAACCTAAACCTAAAAAAATAAAACCTAAACTTAAAAAATAAAATAAAAATAAAACTAAACAAAAAAATAAACTAAAATAATAAACCTAATCTATAATAAGTAAACTAAACTAAATAAAAATACTAAATAAATAAAATAAAAATAAAAAATAAGATAATTTAAAATAAATAATAACTAAAATAAATAAACCTATTACTTAATTAAATAAATCCTATACCCTAAACCCTAAACCCTAAACCCCAAACCTTAAACCATAAACCCTAAAACTAACTCTAAACCCTAAACCCTAAACCAAACCCTAAACCCTAAACCCTAACCCTAATCGTAAACCCTAAACCCTAATCCCTAAACCCTAAACCATAAACCCTAAACACTAAAACCTTAAACACTAAACACTAAACTAACCCTAAACCCTAAAGCCTATACCTTAAACCCTATACTAACCCTAAAACCTAAACCCCAAACCCTAAACCCTCAAAACCCTAAACCCTAAAGCCTAAACACTAAACCCTAAACCCTAAAACCTACACCTAAACCTAAACCTAAACCTTTACCTAAACCTAAACCTAAACTAAACTAAACCTAAACTTAAACCTAAATCTTAACTAAAAAACCTAAACCTAAACCTAAACTCTATAACCTACAACCCTTGGTCGCGGCACTCTCTGGCGATTACATTTTTCCCTTCCGTCGTTTTCATTTTCCTTGTGGCTTGGCTGATTTTTTATCATTCACGATCAATTTTTTCAATTATTTGTCTCTGATTGGCCTCCAATGTGATTTTCCCTTTACTCTTTCAATGGAGGAGACTCTGAATCGAGCTTATCCATCTTGAGGCGGTTAGGGCATCGATTTACATGGAATTGTGGATCCAAAATCATACTCGCTGTTAAGTCCTTTAAGGATGCATTATCTAGTAAGAACCTTTTCGCTAATTCTTTGGTGAATTTGATCTCGACCTCCTTTCAGGGGATGCCTGCTATTATGTGCTCGGATCTAGATGTGGAAAAAGCCTTCAATTCTCATTAGTTGGTAAATTTTCCTTATGTCGGCCAACTCGATAAACATCTTCATTTTTCATAGCCTTAAACTTTTATGTGTTTTCACTATCAGATTGATTGATCCAAGGCATGTTTTAATTCAGCTCTCTAATGACTTAGATTATTTAAGAGTTTTTGCTCATCACTCTTAATTTGTTTTTAATTATCAAATGTGGCTTCTAAAATGGTCTTCGCTTTTTGATATAAAAGAGGAATACCCAATTGTTCATATATGGCTAGCTCTTCTTAATATGACAGTACATTATGTTACATATCAAGTTCTCTTTATGGTTGGGGTTCTCTTTGGTCGGCCTCTTCAAATTGATCAAGCCATCACTGTGAGATCACGACATTCTGTCGCTCATATTTTGGTTGAAATTGATATCACTAAAAAGCATCCTAAAGAAGTTTGGATTGGCTCTGAGAAGTTTGGTTATAATCAAAAAGTTGAATTTGAGAATTTTCCTATTTTTTGCACACATTATAAGATACATGACCATGATCATTCTGAATTTTTTGTTCTGCATCCTCAACTTAAAAAGAAAAAATTGTTGGATACTAATCCTACTCTATCAAAAAAATCAAGAATTTTCTTATGTGTCTAAAGTCACTCAAAATGGAAATCCTACCCTACCCCTACTCCTTTTCTATCCACCGCTTTGTCATTGGAGCAACTGAGCATCTTAAAAATAATGCTTATGAGATTTGTGAGGAGGCTAATGATAGCTTAATTATCATTTCTTCTAATTGTAAAAATTTGGCTCCTCAAGACAATACCTTGACTCAATCTAACCTACCCCTTTTGGCTAGTGAACCCGAGGAGACTCATATGAACCTTAGTGGTGAGTTGAATGGAAATTTTAGGTTGGATCAAAATATAAAAACAAATTCTGGAATTGATCCTTTGATGAAGGAATAAAATATGAAAACTGATCCTTTGATGATGGAACAAAATCTGAAAACTAATTCTGTAACTGAGCATGTAATCTATACTATTAATGGATTCACAAACTCTCCTTCTCCTACTCTTCAGAGTGATACACATGCTAACCCACTTTCTCAACTTAATTCTAACATTGAAGAAGGGAAATTACCATTAGAAATGCTTTGACTAATACAGGTCCTATTCTGAATATCATAAATCAGTCTCTCTCGAATGGTGATTCTTTGGACAATGATAGACCTTTTCAAATTATTTTTAAAAAGAAATCACTTAAAGCTAGAATGTTCACTAATAGCTCCACTAGAACTACTAGATTTTCTCTAACTTCCCATAAATAACTATTTCTAGTTTCTTTTTTGCTTCGCTTTATTATTTCTTTAGTTATCTCTTTTCCTTTCTTTTCTTATTTTATTATGATCAACTTACTAATTTGGAATGTTCAAGGTATTGGGACTCTCATTGTTGCAAACCGTATTAGAAGCCTTATTCATACATAATAGCCTTACTTGTTGTTATTGAACCATTCATACACTCTTCTAAGATCAACCATGTTGCTAGAATGCTTGGCTTTCAAAACTTCTTTTATAATATTAGCAATAAAATTTGGTGATTTTGGAATAATTTAGTCAACATATCTATCCTTGATGATCTTCAACAATTGGTTAATGTCCACATCTCATTGGGTGAATTTTCTGTTCTAGGTTCCTTTATTTATGCTTCTTGTAATAGAGCTGGTAGGAACATCCTTTGGGATAACTTAAGAACCTTTGCCTCCTTGATCAACAAACCCTGGTTGGTTGGGGGTGATTTTAACACTATTCTCTCTTCCATGGAAAGAAGGGGAGGTTGCTCTCCTAACACTCATTCCATGGTAGACTTTTCTAATATGATTCTTGATTACAATCTGATTGATATTGGCTATTTGGGTTGCATTATACATGGCATAACTCTAGACTCGCTTGATAGGAATCTTTTAATTCTCTTTGGATCAATCAATGGTCCCTTACTTCTGTTGAACATTTGAGCAAAACTTTGTCTGATCATGCTCTGCTTTTGATTTCTGTCCAAAATCCCTCTAATAGATTATCCTCCCCAACCTCTTTTCAATTTCAAAATATGTGGTTCCAACACATTGATTTCATAAATGTTGTATCCATTAACTGGATGGCTCCTCTTCATCCGGATAATATGATTCACCTCTAATTTAAGCTTAAAAGACTTAAACAAAACCTAAATTGGTGGAACAAGCATCATTTTAAAAATCTCTTTGCCAATATCAAAATATGGAACAATTAGTTTATTCTCTTGAAGATGTTGTTTTGGATTCCACTAAACTTGAGGAGTTGAATGAAGCTAAAGATAACTTGGTTAACTATTAGAATATGGAGGCCTGGCAGAAAAGGTTGCTAGCAAACATATTACTGATGGTGATAGAAATACCAGGTACTTTCATGCTCTTTTCAAAAAAAAAAGAAAGCCTTAAACTCTATTTAAAAAATTAAAAATCATAACGGCAGTTGGATCACAGACAATAACAATATTAAAGATTTTGTCATACATCATTTTAAAAACTTATTAAACAACAACCCTTCTTTAGAAGCTCTCTCCAACTCTCACCTGATTCCCTCAACAATTACTACTGATGATAACCACTTGCTTAATATGCATCCTACGGAAGCTGAGATTGGTAGTATTCTTAATAGCATGAACACTGATTCTGTTGCTGGCCCTGAAGGCTACATGACTCAATTTTTTCAGCATTGTTGGCCTATTATTAAGTCTGACCTTGTCGATGCTGTCATTGATTTCTTCGATGGCAATCCTTCACCTAGATATTTTTCTAGCACTTCCATTTTCTCATTCCCAAAATTAATAATCCTGAATCTTGGGGCGATTTCAGACCTATCATCCTTTGCACATTCATTCATAAACTCATTACTAAATTAATTGCTAATAAAATTAGTCCGCTGCTGCCTAAATTTATTTCCTCCAACCAAATTGGTTTCATTAAAGATAGAGCTATATCTAACAACATTCTTGTAGCCTAAGAGCTGATTCATGACCTTGATGCTTCTACCAGAGGTGGTAACATCTTTTCAAATTGGACATCTCTAAAGCTTTTGACAACCTCTCTTGGAATTTTCTCTTCCAAATTCTACATTTGTTTGGTTTTTAAACTATTTTATCCATCTCAAAAAATTGTATTACCAATGTTTGGTTCTCTATCATGAATGGTGAGTCCCTAGGTTTTTTCCCTTCTATGCATGGACTCTTTTTATTAATGTTGTTGAATATCTTTTGAGGAATCTTAATGATCTTTTCAACAATAATCCAAGCATGCTTTTTAGAACTCAAGGTGGTCTTCCTATATCTCATCTTAGCTTTATTGATGACTTCATAATCTTTTGCAATGCCTCTATTCATCACATTAAAACTATTAAGAATCTTTTAAATAAATTTGGTAATGAAAGTGGTCTCTTTCTTAATGATGGTAAAAGTTATTTCATTCCTTCCTCTAAAATCTCTAGTAATAGGATCAACCAAATCTTGAGAATTACTAATTTTCAGCAACAACAACTTCCTATTAAATATCTTGGTGCTCCACTTTTTAAAGGTTAGAAAAGATCACATCTCTTTGATGAGTTAATCCAAGAAATCTCTCATAAAATTTTTATTTGGAATTTCATTTACTCTCATTTGGTGGTAGACTCGCTTTGATTATGAGTACCCTTAACTCCATGCTTTTATATCTCATTCAAACCATTGTGCCGACCAATTCTACCATTAACAGGATTGAGCCCTTAACAAATTCTTCTTCTAACAATTCTACTAATGTAATGCATTAGACCTCTTGGTATAAAACTGTGGCACTCTTACTGAAGGTTGGCTTGGCTGTAAGACAATCGGGGAAGTTATCACTACTTTTTCCTATAAACTTTGGTGGAATTTTAGGAGCAACGATAGTCTTTGGGCAAAATTCATGACTGTCGAATACTTCCAGGGTAAGCACCCTCACATTTGTCCTTATAAAGTGGGAGACTCTTCTGTATGGAAAAGACTTTGTTCCATCAAATGGGAGGCAGAATCTTTAATCTCATGGGAGATTAACTCTGGCACCTCTTTCTTTTGGCAAGATAACTGGACTGGAGGTGGGTCCATTGATGATTTACTTTCTACCCACTCCACTGCTATTAAAGTGAACTCTTTCTGGCAGAATAATAAGTGGAACAATAGTAAGCTTACTGACTATATTCCTTTCTCTCTTTTAGATAAGCTTACTATTATTCTTATCATTCCTAGCAATCATGATTAGATCCTTTTTAAGCTTTCCCAAAATGGTGATTTCAACCTTAAAATGTTGATTCATATTAAAGAAGCTCATGATTTCTCCAATGTGTTTTTTAAACTTTGGAATAACACTATTCCTATTTCTTATTCTATTCTAACTTACCTTCAAAATGCTACTGCTGCTTTAACATTGAGAATGTGAATCATGTATTTGTTAACGGAGTCATTGCTTCCAAACTTTGGATTTGGTATGATGAACTCTTTAATATTGTAAAATTCAATGGCTCCTTAACTCTATACCAACTTCTTGATGTTTATTTTGAAAACACTATTAAAGGCCACATTAAAGTGATAACTGCTATCACTCTTATTTGGTTCATATGGATGAAATGATGCAAAACATCATGGGATTCCTATGAACCATATGAGGATAATTTCTAGAATTAAAAATAAAATTCGTGTCTTGTTTAATGCCAATTTAATTAACTACAATCAATTCAAAGACTGCAAATTTGTGGCCAATAAACTGAGTTTTAACTTGCCGGATCAACCCAACTGTAAAGATGACAAGATTGTTTATTTGATAAAACCTCATGCTAGTACTATTAAAATTAAAATTGATGGCTCTATTTCTCAAAATGCTTTTGTCTATGGTGGCATTTTCAAAAACCTTAATGGTAAAGTCCTTTGTGCTTTTGCTTACCCCCTTAATACTTGCTTTGTTCTTTTTGCTGAGCTAATGGCAGTTTACAAAGCCATTGAAATTTGCCTTTAAAAAGGTTGGCTCAATATTTGGATTTAGGTGGATGCCCTGTTGCTGATTGATCTTTTGAATTCCACCAAAGTGGGCAATACAGAATTGTACTACCTTCTAAAGCAGACTAGAGCTCTCCTTTCTCAACTCTATTTTAAAATCACTCATGTTTGGCGTGAAGGTAATGCATGTGCTGATTACCTTGCTAATCTGGGTGCTAGATTAGATGGCATAAAATTCTTTGATCAACTTACACTTCCTAAACATTTGTGTGGTTTGGTTAATTTGGACAATACTAGACTCCCTTACCTTAGAAATTAATTCATCCTATTATTTTGGCCTGTTGTATTACCTGTTTAACTGCATGACCAACTTTTGTTTCGTGTTGTTATTTCCTTAGGTTTTGCTGATGTATCTTATTCATACATTTTTCTGATTATTTTGTGATCTCTGTGGCTTCTATTGTTGGATTAATTACCCTAACCTTATTTGGGGTCTTACTACTTTTGGTATTTCCACTATTTATGGTAAGGTGTTCCCTATTTTTCTAACCCGATGGATGGAGATATTTTCTCTTATCAGCTGGATCTACTAGAGGGAGATGTTTTACTTTCTGCTTTACTTTCTGATCAACAGGGATGGACTTCTTGCCATCAATATTTTCTTTATGGGTCTTACTGTATCTATTTTCCATTTTATGATTAAGGTTGTGTTTTGTCTCTTTTCCTTTTTTTGGAAATCTGTGCTAGGGCTCATGACTTTGTTGTCTCATTATTTAATTACTAGTTTTTTGTATAGCTTCATGGCAGACCCTAATTTATCTATATTTTCTCTCTTTAGTAGGGTTGTGGCCCCTCTTATGCTATCTAACCTCACCTCCATAACCTGTGAGAGAGAAACTGCAATACCCTTGTTATTATTACTATTTCTTTGTAGGATCAGAATTACTCTTGATTTCCTTCCAGGCTATTTTTATAAATGATGTTGGCTTAGCTGCTAGTCTGTGTTTCTTTGCCTTGAAGGATTTCAATGATGGCTCTCTTTTGAACCCCTTTTGAGTCTATGTTGTACCACTATTTTTTACTAGATTATCTTATGGTGGGTGCAATAATTATTTTGCTATTTTATTTGTTGGCTGTTGGATTTTTGGGTCTTATGTCCAGCAGGCTCCTTCTAGGGTTATTTTTCTGATTATTTTTGTTGTTTTGCGACTGACTTATCACTGATGTTTGTGGTTTATTTAATCGCTGCAATTTTTTTCCATCTTGGTTCAGAGACTTGTGATCAGATGTGATTATGCTATTACCTACTTGGTTATTAACTTATGCACTTACGAATGGGTGGTTTTTTATGCCGCTATTATTATTTTGCCTTGGTTGTTGGCTGAACTGGATTATCGGGTTTTATGCCCAACAAGCTACTACTAGGGTTGTCTCTCTGATTGTCTTTATTTGGTGTTGTTTGCGGTGGGGTACAGCTTATTACCTGTGGCTTCTGGTCCACCTAATCACGCATTCCCATCTTGGTTCATTAGATTGCATTTCATTGTATTTTGGGTTTGGGTTATGTTGTCTTGCTTTACATTTGCTTTGTTAACTACAATGATTATTAACAAGGGGTTGTTAACATCTGCAATGCTTAATGGGTTCCTTTTTGGGCCATATTCACGTACTATTGGCTGTTATTTATATATATGTCCCATATGATTGGGATGGTGTTATTTACATGCTAATTGATTTTCTTAACAGGATTATAACAGGCTTTTCAACCAGTTGTATATTATTTCTATCCTCTGCCTTGCCTTTTTTGCTATTTTCTTATGGTGGGTTTTCATGCTAGCCTACTTATACTCTTGGCTCTGGTATTAAAAAGGTGGATCTGGCAAAGATGGTTCATTTTCATATGTGTAGGGATTCTCATGCTATGGTGACTATATTGATGATATTTATCCTGCATGGGATCCCCTTTCCCATTATACACTTTATTATATCCTTTTTTTATAGTGTATATGGCTTCGTTTAGGTTTGCAGGTACTAAGGCTCATAAGACTTTCAATAAATGGCTATTATCTTCTCACAAGTTTGTAGGCTATGATGGCTGTGATGATTTCACTCCTTTTTGGTTTGGCAGTAGCTCTTGTGATGTAACCCTTCCGCTGAAGTTTGGATGCTCATATGCCCCAATTTGGTGTGACTGAGCCTGAGCCTTCTCTCATACACTTCTTTATAATTTTTCTCAGTTTATGCTGCTTTAATTTTTCACTTTGTCTGTATTGCTTTAAGTGTTCTAATTTTTATCTTTCTACATTTTTGCAAATGCATTTCTATTTTTCTCTTGCAGGGTTGCTCCCTAGTGCCATGCTTTCTCTCATCCTGAAGAGCTTTGGCCCAGATCTATCCATTGGCTTATCTATGTTAATCATTTTGTATCTTTTGCTTACTTTTTTCTCTTTTATTTTGCTTTTGGTTGTACTTAGATAGAGGATTTACTCTCTATGTTGATTGTAGCTATTTGAGCAGTAGTTTTGGAGTTTATCCCCTGTTAAGGATCTTGTAACCCTCTTTTTGTGGCAATAAAATTCCCCCTATATGGGGTTTCCCAAAAAAAAAACCCTAAAGCTTAAACCCTAAACCCTAAATCCTAAACCCTACACCATAAACCCTAAACCATAAGCCCTAAGCCCTAAAAACCTAAAAATATAAACCTAAACTAAATAAAACCTAATAATAAAATAAATAAGTAAACCTAAACCTAAATAAAATAAAAAATATTATTAAAGTAAAACCTAAACCTAAACATAAAAATAAAAATTTTTAAAAAAATTTAAATAAAATAAAATAAAATAAAAAACTAAACTAAATTAAAACAAAATAAACATAAGAACCAAAAATCTAACTAAAATAAACATAAAATAAATAAAATAAAGTAAAATAAAAAAAACTAAACCTAAAAAAATAAACCTAAAAAACATAAAATAAATAAAAAAATAAAACCTAAACCCTAAACTAAAAAATAAAACCTAAACCTAAAATAAAAATAAAATAAAATAAACCTAAACCTAAACTAAAATAAATAAAACCTAAACCTAAACATAAAATAAAATAAACCTAAACTTAAATCTAAACTAAATAATATAAAATAAACTAAAAATAAACCTAAACCTAAACTAAAAAATAAAACTTAAAAATAAAGCTAAAATATAAACATAAAACCTAAAACTAAAAAAATAAAATAAAAAGCTAAACCTAAACCTAGAAATAAAAAATAAAACCTAATCCTATAAAATAAAATAAAAATAAAATTAACGAAAAAATAAACCTAAACCTAATAAATAAACTAAGATAGAAAACCTAAATGAAAATAAATAAATCTAAAATTAATAAACTAAACTAAATAAAAATAAAAAATAAACTTAAATAAAAAAAAATAAACTCAAATAAATATAAATTAAACTAAATAAACTAAATAATAAACCTAAACCTACTAGTTTACTTAATTATAAAAAATATAACCCCTAAACCCTAAACCAAAACTAACCCTAAAACCCTAAATCCTAAACGCTAAACCCTAAAGCCTTAAACCCTAAGCCCTAAACCCAAAAACCCTAAACCCTAAGCCCCAAACCCTAAACCCTAAATACTAAAACCTATGACCCTAAATCCTAAATCCCAAATCTAAACCCTAAATCCTAAACTAACCCTAAATTGTAAACCCTAAACCCTAAGAATGGGAAAAACTTTGACGGCAGGAACATCACCATCAACTAGGCTTAGTTTAGATCTGGCGGTGGAGGCGACAATTTTCATAGTGGTGGTGAGGGATCTAGAGGTGCTTGTGGATATGGAGGTGGTGGTCGAAGCATTTATGGTTATGGAGATGGGAGGAGCGACGGAGGTTACAACCGTGGTAGTGGTAGAGGGAGAGATCGGGGATATGATGACAGATCCCGCTACTCGAGAGGTTCGGGGTGGTTCTGTGGGAAATAGAGAAACTAAGGAATGGCCGATCTGATCTGCTTCCTATGGAACTATGTCTTTACAGTAGAGACTGTTCTACATATCTAGGGGTTTTGATTTGCTTTATGGGTGCTCGTTTTCATATATGTCATTGCTTGGGTCTTATAAAACTTGGGGTGCTACTTGGTTGATGAAATTGAAAAGAAGAAATGTTGAATCTGAATTTGTTCTTTGTTAAAAAAACTAAACCTTAAACCCTAAACTAAAACTTAAACCCTAAACCTAAAACCTAAACCCTAAACCCTAAACCCATCACCTAAACCCCAAATCCTTAACCCTAAACCCTAAACCTTAAACCCTAAACCCTAAAAAGCTGAAAACCTAAACCAAAATTAAATAAAACCAAAACACAAAATATATAAAAAACTTGAACCAAAATAAAATAAAACACTAAAATAAAATAAAAACATAAACTAAAACCTAAATCTAAACCTAAACTTAAAAAAGAAAATAAAATAAAAAATAAAAATGAAAGTAAAAAAAATAAAAACCTAAAAAAACTAAAAAAAAAAACCTAAATAAAATAAAAACTAAACCTAAAATAAAATATAAATAAATAAATAAAAACCTAAACCTAAAAACTAAATCCAAAAATAAAACATAAAAAAATAAAAAATAAAACCTAAACCCTAAACCTAAAAAAAACTAAACCTAAAATAAAAATAAAATAGACCTAAACCTAAACTAAAATAAACTAAAATAAAATAAATAAAACTGAAGCCTAAACCTAAAAAAAACTAAACATAAACCTAAACCTAAACTAAACAAAATAAAATAAATTATGAATAAACCTATACCTAAACTAAAAAATAAAACCTAAAAAGGAAACATAAAATAAAAACCTAAAACCTTAACTTACCAAACTAACTAGGCACTCGTCAGTGTCCAGTGGCTAAGTAAAGAAGGAAAGTGCCATTGACTTACATCCTCCAAAGCAAAAAGACCATTGAGATGACACACTAGTAGGGTAGCATGTCCCACTCAGAGCAACTGAGTGAGCACCGTTGGGGGTGTTATCTCAACTCAAAGTAGCCCGCATGTGACTCTCCTCCAAGCCTTCGAGCTCTTCTAACAACAACTTGACATTCTGCTATGTTGTGATTTTGCTACCCACAACCATCCTTTATGATGGGAGTTAGACCTCTAATGGTAGAATGGCTTTGGACCCAAACACTAAGGAGAAAGGAGTAGACTGAGTTGGAGTTCTATATGTGGTGTGGTAGGCCCATAAGGCTTGAACTAACTGCTGATGCCACTATGCTTATTGCTGTCGAATGTCTTCTTTAGTATTTGGATGAGAGTTTTGTTGAAGGCCTCTGCTAAGCCATTTTCCCTCGAATAGTTGATGGTAGAATATCTCCAATCTATGATGTGTCTCCAAGAAAATTTGTTGATCTCAGTGATCTTGAATGTAGTACCATTACTAGATATAATTCATCGAGAAACTCTGAACCTATATACGATATGGTTCTTAAAAAATTAGAGCACATGCTAAGTTGTGACCTCTCTGAACAGAATCTCCTTTGCCCATTTGAAAAACTAGTTAGTAGCAGCTAAGATGAATCGATAACCCTTAGAAGGAAGTGGATCAATTTGACCCACTATGTCGGTAGCCCAACACTCGAATGGCCACGAGACCGATGTAGGATGTAGAATGTTGGGTAGTAGGTGTAAGACCACACCATGTATTTGACATTTATGGCATTGCCTAGCGGTATCCATGCAATATTTTATCATCGATGGCTAGTAGTATCCTAGTCTCTTGATCTTAGCTTTCATCTTGATGGATTGGTTGGTTCCACATAATCGAGTGTACCTCTCCATGATCTTATCTGTGTATAAACAAGCGAACCACATGTGTTCAAAGAATGCACATAACACCATCCACAAGAGCATATGAAAGTCTCTGCTTCATCGATGGGCTTGGGACTTCTCTTGAGGTAATTTGCCTTTATTTAGGTAATCCATGATTTTTTCCTCCAATCTAACTCCTCATCCTTCTTATAACAACCTCACATTCAAGAGAGTACTTTTTTTATGAGTTCAAATAAGGGATAAGACTTGTCTATTTGAACCTTTATTAATACGGACTCATCCTCCATTCATGCTAACTCCTTAGAAAGAGTGGCTAGAGCATACGCTATGGCATACTATCCTCGAGGAATCTTATAAATGGTAACCTCTAGTATTTGGGCTAACAACTCCATGGTGTACTTGTGGTAATGATGGAGCTTGATAACCTTAGAACTCGATTTGGTTGATAATTAATTGAGAATCCCCAAAGATGTTGATGTTATTGATGCTTAGAGTAACAGTTAACTCCAGACTGATAATTAGAGCATCATATTTGGCTTCGATACTGGTGCAAGGATTGAACAGATGATAAAAGAATCTCATCACATCATGGTCCAGAGTTAAGAGAACTATTCATTCCCCTACCTTTCATGGAATAATAAATTGTGGTTCTTCTCCTCTTTGAGAGGAAGCCACACCATCAAAGTACATCTCCCAATAATGAATACTAGTATCACCTAAGTTCTTGATTTGTTCATCGGGGAGATCATCACTAAGAAGAGTAAGAAGTGGGTGTACTATTAAATCACTATCTCTTATCCTTTCACTAGATGGAGGGGTATGAAGGTAATGTCAAACCAGAGGATCATGGACCGTGCCAACCCGTTGGATAGCATCGCATCATGAGATATTATAGTGGATTGATCCTAGAGATAAAGTTCACATTATGAAACATGTAGTGTTGTAGCTTTTGGGATGCAAAGATTAAAGATAGAAATGCTTCAATGGGATAATTAGCCTAGGGATTACGGTTTGAGGTAGTATAGTGCATTTTCCTTCCCTTCATCATTAGTTTGGGCCAACAAAGCACCGAGAGAGCTTTCTAACGCAGCAGTATAAAGTATGAGTGGCTTGCTCAAGATAGGAGCTACTAGAATCCTATCATGTGCTTGATGTCTTCAAAGGCATGCTCACACTATCCCACTTGAACTTGACGTCCTTTTGATAAGTGCTAAGAATGGCTGACATCTTCCCGATAGGTTGGATATAAAGCATCTTAGAAATGACAACCATACTTGGAATGATCTGAGTTGAGTTAAACTTTTAGGGGGTGGCATTTATAATATCACCTTGATCTTCTCCATATATATTTGAATTACCTGGTGTTGAACAACAAACCCATAGAATTACAAGCTACTCAATGCACTTCAATGGGTTCATTTTGAGGTTAAATTGTCTTAACTGTTCAAAACTAAGGATGGTCTTCCATTTCTACTTTTGACGAGAACATCGACATAGCACTTTCGACTTGATGATAAATGAGTTGCCTAAGATTCAAGTCAAAATAAAAAAAAATAAAACCTAAACATAAACCTAAACATAAACCTAAAATAAAATAAAATAAACTAATAAAAATAAAACTAAATAAAATAAATAAAACCTAATCCTAAACCTAAATAAAAAAATAAAACCTAAATCAAAAAAATAAAAATAAAACTCAACTAAAAAATAAACTTAAACTAAACCTAAAAAATAAACTAAAATAAAACCCTAAACTAAAAAATAAATAAATAAAAATAAAATAAACTAAACTAAATAAAATAAAAATAAACCTTAAAATAAAAAATAAAATAAAATAAATAAAAATAAAATATAAATAAACCTAAAAATTTAAAAAAACCTAAACTAAAAATAAATAAAACTAAAATAAACTAAACTAAACCCTAAAAAATAAAACCTAAACCTAAACCCTAAAATAAACCTAAACCTAAACCTAAACCCTAATAACCTAAAACCCTAAATGATAAAAAACCTAAAACCTAAACCAAACCCTAAACTAAAACCCTAAAAATAAATAAACCCAAAACCAAAACCTAAAACTAAACCTAAAGTAACTAAAAAAAATAAACCTAAACCCAAAAAACCTAATAAACCTAAAATAAAAACTAACCTAAAAAAATCAAACTCTCTAGACCTAAAAGGCTAAGGTAATTAAAATATAAGGTAAAGGTAAAATAAAAATAAATAAAAAATTAAATAAAATCTAGAGTTTTGAAATAAAAACTTGTGTCTTAAAAACTAAAAAAAATAAAAAAAGAAGAAATGTTGAATAAATTTGTTCTCTATTAAAAAAATAAAAAAATAAAACCCTAAACCTAAACTAAAACATGGACCCTAAAAACTTAAACCTAAACCCTAAAAATAAAACCCTAAACCCTAAAAAAATCCTAAACCTAAACCCTAAACCTAAACCATAAACCCTAAACCCTAAACCTAAACCTAAACCTAAACCCTAAAACCCTAATAAACCATAAAAACCTAAACCATTAAAAAAATAAAATACCTAAACTAAATAAAACCTAAAATAAAATATAAAAAAACTAGACCAAAATAAAATAAATTAAACCTAAACTAAACCTAAACCTAAACCTAAAAAAGAAAATAAAAAATAAAATAAAACTAAATTAAAATAAAATAAATGAAATAAAAAACTAAAAAAAAATAAAATAAAAATAAACTAAAATAAAATAAAATAAAACAAACCTAAAAAATAAAATAAAATAAAATAAAAAGCCTAAACCTAAAAAAAATATATATAAATAAATAAAATAAAACTTAAACCTAAACTAAAAAAACCTAACCTAAAATTAAATAAAATAAACCTAAACTAAACTCTAAAATAACTAAATAAAACCTAAACAAAACCTAAAAAACTAAACCAAACTAAACCTAAACCTAAAAAAAAACATAAACTAAAAATAAACTTAAACCAAACTAAAAAAAAATAAACCTAAACTAAACCAAAAATAAAAAACCAAACCTAAAAAATAAAATAAAAAATAAAACCTAAACTTAAAATAAATAAAATAAAGCATAAACCTAATATAAAATAAAATAAAATAAAATAAAATAAACTAAACCTAAATAAAAAACTAAAATAAAAACCTAAAAATAAATAAACTAAACTAAATAAACATGTTTAAATTTAAAAAAATAAAACAAATATTAAAACCTAAACCTAAAACCCAAAACCCTAAATAAAAAAGAAACTAAACCTAAACCCTAAATAAAACCTAAAAACCTAAACCTAAAAAAAAACCTAAAATAAAATAAATAAAAAAACCTAAACCTAAATATAAATAAAAAATAAAATAAAATAAAACCTAAACAAAAAACTAAAACTAACTTAAATCTAAACATAAAAATAAAATAAAATAAAAAAACCCAACAAAAATAAAATAAATAAAATCAAAAAACTAAAAAAAATAATAAAAAAACATAAAAATATTAAAAAACTAAAATAAAAAAAAATATAAAATAAAATAAAAAACTAAACCCAAAACAAAACCAAAAAAAACCTAAACCCTAAACTAAAATAAAAAAAAAAACCTAAAAAGAAAATAAAATGAACCTAAACCTAAACCCAAATAAACTAAACCTAAACCCCAACCTAAATAAAATAAAATAAAATAAAAATAAATAAACCTACAGTAAAAAAAATAAACCTAAAATAAACCTAAATAAAACCTAACCTAAACCTAAAATAAAATAAAACATAAACCTAAAGTAAAAAATAAACCTAAACCTAAAAAAAAAATAAAATAAAACTAAACTAAAAAAAGTAAATAAAACCTAAACCTAAACCTAAAAATAAACTAAAATAAAAATCAAATCAAATAAATAAACTAAGAAAAAAATAAATAAAATAAAAATAAATAAACTAAAATAAATGAAAAATAAACAAAATAAACTAAATAAACCTAAACGTACCAGATTACTTAATTTTTTTTTTAAAAAAAACCCTAATCCCTAAACCGTAAATCCTAATCCCTAAATCCTAAACCCTAGACCCTAAAACCTAAACCCTAAAACTAATCATAAACCCTAAACCCTAAACCTTTAAACCCCTAAACCCTAAACCCTAAACCCAAAACCCTAAACCCTAAACCTTAAACCCTAACCCTAACCCTAAAACCTAAACCCTAAACCTAAACTAAACTAAAATATAACTAAAAAAACTAAACCCTAAAAAACATAAAACTAAATTAACTACCCAACTAACTAAACCCTAAACCTAAACTAAACTAAAATAAACAAATAAAAAAAAACTTATACCTAAACTAAAGATAAACTAAACCTAAACCTAAACCCTAAACTAAACTAAACCCTAACCTAAATAAATAAATAAAATAAACTAAAAATAAAAAACCTAAACCTAAAAAAAATAAAGAAAATTAAAATATAAAATAAAACCTAAAACCTAAACATAAAAAAAATAAATAAAAAACCAACATAAACCAAAAAATAAAAAATAAACTAAAAAAATAAAATAAAAAATAAACTAAACTAAAATAAAGATAAACTATATAAAAAAAATAGTAAAAATAAAATATTAAAATAAATAAAATAAAAAATTAATAAACCAAAATAAATAAAAAAATAAAAAAATAAATAAATAAAAAAATAAATAAATAAATAAAACTAAATAAAGACTAAACTACTATTTAGTTAATTTAAAAAACCTACCCTAAACACTAAACCCTAAATCAACTAAACCCTAAATAAAACCCTAAACTAACTAAACTAAACCTAAACCCTAAATCTAAACCTAACCTAAACTAAACTGAAAACCCTAAACCTAAACTAACCCTAAACTAAACCCTAAACCTAAACCTAAACCCAAATTAACCAAAACCTAAACCAAACTATAAACTAAACTAAACCTAAACTTAAACCTAAAACTAAACCCCTAAAAAAACCTAACCAAATTCTAAACCCTAAACCCTAAACCCTAAACCTCAAAACCCTAAACCTGAAACCCTAAGCCCTAAACCCTAAACCTAAAACCCTAAACTTAAACTAACCTAAACCTAAACCTAAAACCCAAACCAAAAACCTAAACTTAAACCCAAAATAAACCTAAAAATATAAAAATAAAAATAAAATAAAAAAAAAATAAAACCAAAACCTAAAGAATAAAAAATAAAATAAAAAAAATATAAATAAAAAAATTAAAAAATAAAAAAATAAAAAAATAAATAAATTATATAAATAAACTAATAAATATAAAACTAAAAAATAAAATAAAAAATAAAATAACCTAAAATAAAAAAATAAATAAAAATAAATAAAATAAATAATAAAATAAATATTAAAAATAAAATAAAATAAAAATAAATAAAAAAAACTAAAAATAAATAAAATTAAATAAAACCTAAACTAAATAAAAAAATAAAAATAAATAAAATAAAATAAACTAAAAAAAATAAACCTAAATAAATAAACTAATAAAATAAATAAATAAAACCTAAACTAAACTAAAATAAATAAAAAAATAAACTAAAACCTAAATAAAATAAACTATAAATAAAAAAATAAATAATAAAATAAATAAATAAATAAATAAATAAACCTAAACTAAATAAACCTAAAAAATAAAATAAATAATAAACTAAAAAATAATAAAATAAAAAAAAATAAAAAAACTAAAAAATAAATAAACCTAAAAATAAAATAAAATAAAATTAAAAATAAAATAAAAATAAAAATAAACTAATAAAAAAATAAACTAAAATAAAAAAACCTAAAATATAAAAACTAAAATAAAATAAACCTAAATATTAAATTTTAAAAAAACCCTAAAATAAACCAAAAACCAAAAATAAATAAAAAAATTAAACCTAAACTAAACCCAAAAAAAAATCTAAACCAAAAAAAAAAATAAATAAATAAAATGAAACCTAAAACTAAACTAAAATAAACTAAACTAAAAAAACAAA
This sequence comes from Cymbidium sinense, assembly GCA_021442155.1. Taxonomy (NCBI): domain Eukaryota; kingdom Viridiplantae; phylum Streptophyta; class Magnoliopsida; order Asparagales; family Orchidaceae; genus Cymbidium; species Cymbidium sinense. Next base: position 247,547 of record JAKCPB010001316.1, read on the forward strand.
ACCTAACCTAAAATAAATAAACCTAAACCTAAACCAAAACCCAAACTAAATAAAATAAAATAAACCAAAAAATACCCTAAACCCTAAAAAAATAAAACCTAAAAAAACAAAATTAAAACAACCTAAACTAAAAAAAACCACCCCAAACCTAAAAAATGAAAAATCAAACCAAAGTGGTGATATAAAAATAGCTCCAAAAAAATTAAACTAAAATGGTAAACAAAGATAAAAAACTTGGAGAGAGAGATCAAGGATTGATGGGTCCTAAATAAAAATTAAATTTAATAAAAACTAAATAATGGTTAATCTATGAGTAAATTCTACTTATCTATTTTTGATTTACCTAAATCTATGTCAAATCTAGTCTAAAACCAGGGTACTAAAAAAGAAAAACCTATAATCTAAAAAACCTAAACCTTAAAAAACCTAAACTCTAAACCTAAACCTAAACCCTAAACTACCTAAATCCTAAAACTCCAAAATCCTAAACCCTAAACCCTAAACCTAAACCCTAAAAAAACCTAAAATCAAAACTAAAACTTTAAAAACTAAACCCTAAACTTAAACCCTAAACCTAAACCAAAAACCCTAAACCCTAAACCCTAAACCCAAAACACTAAACCCTAAAACCCTAAACCCCAAACCCTAAACCAACCCAAAACCTAATAAACTAAAAATAAAAAACCCAATCTAGACAAAATGAAAAAATATCATTTATATAGTTAAATAATAAGAAATTATTATAAAAAAAATAAATATCGAGAGAGATCTTTCTATTTATTGATTATAGAAACTAAATAATTAATATTCTATTATTATAATAATCTTTATAGATTGTATAAATCATTTGATTTTTATGATGCTTTTATTATTATGTATATTGTGTCTTAAAAAGGTGCTATTTATAAATCAAAAGAAGAAACATTGATTAAATTTGTTAAAATAAATAAATATATACTAAAACTTAATAAATAAATTAAATCAAATAAATTATATGTTTAAAGTAAATCTAAATATTATTACATAAACCATAAATTAAAACCTACAATGTATTTAAAATAAATTATTAAAAATAATTAAATAATTAAATAAATAAATAAATATATTAAAATTTAAAATATATGACTAAAATATATAGTTTTTATTATTTAGACTAATTTTATTATTTTTTATCTTAAGCAATCTTTTATGATGTGATATGCAATATAATATAATATAATATAATATAATATGTTATAGTGTATTATAATATAGGATTCCATAACAAAATGTATCATCATGCATTATAGCATATTGTGTATTACTACTTATTGTTTAGCATATTTTAGTTTATTACGATGATGTAGTAGAGTTTGTACTAGTATAATTCATGAAAATATTGATTTATAAGCTGAGATGATGGGATCTGGCCAAAGTTAAAGTAACCTTTAGGGAACATCATTGGGGATGTGCTATGGTGTCTCATTTAATCGAAAGAATGGAAATTTGCATCCAAAATAAATGTTCATTTTTCAACCAAATTTTATAAATTTCTTGCATAAAGTGATTCATTTTAAGGTGTAATGAATGATAATATATAATATGAAAGCATATAAAATATAATGTACATAACAATATAACTTCACATATATATGAATGTGGTGGTGTGTTACTAGATGTTATTGTACATTTTAGTATGTTTTACTTTTGTTATAATACAATGGGTCAAAACTCACAAAAATGTTAATTTGAAGGTTGAGATGAAAGAATTTGGCCAAATTCACGGTACACACCAAGAAGAAATAACAAAATTATTCTATTTTGTACCATTTCTACTAGAAAAATAACAATTTTACATCCAAAATGAACTTTATTCATATATTGGGAAAATTTTATTATTTGTTCCTTTATAAGTGGTTCTAATGAAGTGTAATGTAAAATAATATATTGTATTATAGGAAATTATAGTATAACATCATATATTATAATATAATATAGTGTGTTAATTCACACTATAATATGTTTAGCATGATATTGTATAGTTAGTTTTGCACCATCACAAATCATAAAATGTTGATTACAATGTTGAGATGATGTAATTTAATGGAATACATTGTTAGGTTTTTGGTTGAAGTATTAAAGGTGTGCATAAGAGATAAAATATGATTTGATGAGAATTCCATGTCAAGGACATGGAGGGAGATCAGCTAGGGGATCAGACATGCATTGGACATGACATGTGAGGGGTCTATTTGAGGGCATAGAAGAAGAAAATCTGATGGGGATAACATTTGAATTTGATTTGATTATATGTTTTATCGAAAGAAGATCCGCTAGGGTTAAGAAACTATAATCCCCTAGGAATTAAGATCGAATTAACTTTAATTTATTTTGTTTGATGTGGAAGCATATCTACTAGAGATATGGGCTCGAGTCTCTGGGACGGGTATATGAACCTTCCACTGGGAAGCAAGTTGTGCTATCCACTCAAGATTAAGATTTGAGTTTGATTTCATATTGTTTGGGGATGTATCTGGGATAAGAGTTTGGTTAGATTTCTTTGATTTAGACTCTAGGGGGAGTTTAATTTGGTTCCACTAGAAGGTTGGTTTTAAATTTGATTTGTTTGCTTGACATGTTTATATATGATTTGGGGCTCCACTAGGGAGAAGAGTGTAATTTAAATCCTTTGGGGAAAATTAGATTGGTTTAATTTAATATGAGTTAATGTATAGACCTTGTCAGTGTGTGATGGACCCACTAAGAAGGTGCTATATCAACCTTGACCTATGTTAAGTTAACAAATCCAAAGGGATAGTCTACATGTGGGGTAGAGCTAGCCAACCTAAGGGGTTTCGGTGCATATGCTAGGAAGAAGGCATAGTAGACTTACATCTTCCTAAGCAAGAAACAACAACCAGGGTGAATTCACAATAAATCAAACCTAACCTAGGACGACTATTGAGTGAATGATACTAGGGATTTATGTCAACTCAAAAGTAGTCAAGATTAATATTATCTTAATTTCATGTCATTTGATATGGTTTGTTTGGTTTAGTTTGATTTTGAACCGAGGGCATATCCAGGGAATGTGAGCTCGGTCAAATTTGATAGATTTGGACCATGTGTGCGATGGACCCACTAAGAAGGGGTTGTATAAGACTTATCTTATCTTAGATTTACAAATCAAAAGGGATAGTCTACTAGTAGTGGGGTAGAGCTAGCCAACTTAAGGAGTTGTCTTTCATTGTACAACGACTGTGCTAGGAAAATGGTATAGCAGAATTACATCTTCTAAAGCAGAGAATAACCGCAGGGGTGACCTGTTAGTATCACAACATAGGGGTGTCTACTAAGTGAATGCCACTGGGAACTTATATCAACTCAAGAGTAGCCAAGCAATTCCTATAGGGAGTTTTGCTGACACTGCCCTAAAGTAGGATACTTGCTTGGGAAAAGGTATTGCTATGGGTGTCCTCCTAATCCACAAGTGAATATATATATTTTATATGTTTATGTGGACCCTATTGGTGTGCAAAGGACCACACTAAGAAGGGGCTATGTTAGCCTTGACCTATCTTAGATTTGCTGGACCAAGGGAGAATATGCACATCCATAGGGGTGGTTACTAGAAGAAGCATCAATAGTAACCCAGGTAGTGTCTAAATGGTGTCACAAAGGATGTGATCCAAATATAGTGCCCACAAGGGAGGTGCTGCTAGGGGCATTATCTTGAGCCATGGAAAAGCAAGCCTATAGGTGTACAATGGCCAACCCAAGGAGAAAGCATAGCAGACTTACATCTGCCATGAGTGGTTTATCCTAGGGTGTGAGAACCAACCAACCTAAGGTGTCCATCGGTGTGCAATAATAAATCTAAAAAGAAAGCATGTAGGCTTATAAGTTTCCAAGTAGAACTAATCATCGGGATAGTCTATCGTCAGCAGGACATATGCTATCTGACCTAGAGAGACTACTAAGCATGGATCACCGAGGAAGGACTAGACCTGCACTTGAAGTAAGTGAGGAAAGGAGTTGCTAGGGGACTTATCCTAAACCTCAAATATACTTGACCTAGTTAGGTGCAAGGCTAATCCAAGAAGAAAGCGAGTAGACTCATATCCTCTTAAATAAAGCCAACATAGAAGTACACCACACAAGGCCTACCAAACTAACAAGGCGCTTATCAGTGTGCAGTGACAAAGTAAGGAAGGAAAGCGTAGAAGACTTACATCCTCCAAAGCAAGAAGACCATTAGGGTGACACACTAGGGTAGCATGTCAACCAACTTAAAAGTGGTGAGTTGGGTGGGTGTATGTGTATTTGACATTGGTGGGATTCCTTAGTAGTATTTATGCAATCTTTGATCATCGATGGATAGTATCCTAGTCTCTTGATCTAGGATTTCATCATCTGGATCGATTTCTAAATAATCTTGAGTGTACCTCGATCACAATCTTAAGGGCTTCATGCTTGTCTAACAACAACCATATATGATTGAAAAATCCATAAGACACCATCAACAAGAGCATAGGAAAATGCTCTTTGATTCATCTAATAGGCTTGGGACTTCTCTTGAGGTAGTTTCCTTTATTTAAGCAATCCATGAATGGTTGCCTCCAATCTAACCCCTTGTCCTTCTTAGCAATGGGGACCTCCCCTTCAAGAGAGTACTTTTTATGAGTTTAATATCAACAAGGGATAAGAATTATCTATTTTGGACCATTATTGATATGGATTCATCCTCCAGACATGCCAACTCCTTGGAAAGATTGGCTAAAGAATATGCTACAACATTCTTTCCTCAAGGAATCTTAAAAATGGTAACCTCTAGGATTTAGGCTAACAGCTCTATGATGTACTTGTGGTAGTGATAGAGCTTAAGCTTTTTAACTTTATAAGACCCAGTGATTTGGTTAATAACTAGCTGAGAACCCCCAAAGATGTTGATTTTCTGGATGCTTAGAGTAATGGCTAACTCCAGACAACAATCAGAGCCTCATATTCAGCTTTATTATTGGTGCAAGGGTTAGAAAGATGATATGAAAATCTAATAACATCATGGTCTAGAGTTAAGAGATCTATTCCTACCCCTGCCTTTCCTAGAATAGTAGATTGTGTTTCTTCTCCTCCTTAAGAGAAAGACAAACAATCAAAGTACATCTCCTAGTGGTGAATGTTAGTATCCCTTAAGTTCATGATTTTTTTATCAGGGAGGTCATCACTAAGTGAAGAGTCAAAATGGGTGTGCTAAGAAATCTGCTAGTGCTTATCCTTTCATCGCATGGAAGGGTATGAAAGTAATGTCAAACTGTGACATAATCATGAACCATCATGCCAACCATCCAGATAGCATTGGCCGTGTCATTAGATACTTTAGTGGATTGATCCTAGAGATTAAGTTCAGCTTATGCAAAAGCATGTAATGATGTATCTTTTGGGATGTAAAGATTAAAGCTAGGAATGCTTCTCAATGGGTGGATAATTATCCTCAATAGGGATTAGATGATAGTTGAGGTAGTAGGGTGCATTTTCCTTCCCTTCGTGATTGGCTTGGGCTAACAAAGCACCAAAGGAGTCATCTAATGTAATAGTGTAAAGTATGAGTAGCTTGCCCAGCATAGGGGCTGCTAGAATTGGTGGTGTCATCATGTAATGCTTGATATCTTTGAAGGCATGCTCACACTTATCATTCCACTTGAACTTGGCATCCTTTTGATAAGTACTGAGAGTAGCTGACATTTTCCTAATAGATTAGATATAAAGCATCTTGTATATGCCAACCACCTTTAGAATGATCTAAGTTGAGTTAAAATTTTAGGGGGTAGCATTTTTAATATCGGCTTGATCTTCTCCGGATCGATTTTGATTCCCTGGTGTTGGACAATAAACCCAAAGAAATTTTCCTGAAGTTACTCCGAGTGCACACTTTAGGGGGTTCAATTTCAAGTTATATTGACTTAACTATTCAAAACTACTCTCAAGTCAAAGAGATGATTTTCTTTTTCTCTACTTTTGACCATGAGATCATCAACATAGCACTTGACTTGATGATGAATGATTTCATCGAAGAATTGATTCATAGCTCACTATAATGTTGCATCGGCATTTTTAAGACTAAAAGGCATGACCTTATAGCAATAGATTTGATGGGATCCAAAACTGTTTCTTTCATCTTAAGGGGCTATCTTTATTTGGTTATATCGATGAGCCATCCATGAAAGAGAATGCATGAGATGAGGCAATCTCCACCATCAGCTCTGGGATTGGTAGTGGAAATTTTTCTTTTCTACATGCCTTATTTAAATCCCTAAAATTGATGCATATGTAAATTTGGCCATTCTTTTCTTAACGGGATGACTACTAACTAGGTATTTTTTTTTTGAATGAAGCCAAAGATCATCAATTTCTTGACTTAAATATCCTATTGTTCTATGTCTAATTGCATGCTAGGAGCTTTCTTGATAGGGTTAGCAATAGGCTCTATTTCTAGTTTATGGACCACTATGTTAGGAGCCAATCCAGGTATCTCTTCATAACTAAATGCAAAGTAGTCCTTAAACTCAACCAATAGCATAAAATAAGTCATTGGTTTCAATTTCATTCATCAAAGAACTGATATATGTCGGGCGTGGATCTTCTTTAGTTCCTAAGTTTATTTCCATGAGCTCGTCGATGATTGACTTGATCTCTTGTTCAAACTCTAACAGTGCATCTTTAACTCCAAAATCATCTAGATCATCTAAAGTTTCTAGGCAGAGCTCCTCATATGAGTTAATGTGATTTGAAAAAGCTTATAAGATTCTAAATGATGGTGATGACTAGCGAATTGTCATCATCGGACCATTTCTATTCTAGTCCCGATCTTGATTGAGAGCTTTTGCAATTATTCTTCCATATTCCTTTGAAGTAGTCTGACCTATGCTTTGACCAAGTATGTCGGATTAACCCTTTCTTTACTAAATTATCAACACAAGGTATGTACCAATCAAAAGGTAATTCTATTAAATCTTTATATGAATCATCCTCAAGTTCCACATCAACTTCCTGACTTGAGGATGATGCTCCTAGAAAGAACCTCTGATTCTTCACACCTGTGGATGACTTAGGAGCTTCCTTAACTACCAAACCCTCAGCTTTTTGAGAGAAAAGTGGGGTTAGAGCTAAGTTTCCCAACTGATGCCTAACTATTTCACATATTGATTTGGATAAACTTATGCTTTGCTTTGGAGCCCGATCTTCATCGCTATCTGGCTCAAATGTCACCTCCGAAGGAATCTACTACTGGGAAGAGCTAGATGGTGTGCTAACCATATAAGACTCATCCTATGAACTAGATTCTAAGTCTATATAGATAGCAGGTGTACTCCTAGTAACTAGGACATATCTTATATTAGGTTGCCAACAAGGAGGTTTTCCACCCCCTCGGACTACCTCTGAACTGGCCTTTTCTGCTACCTGGTGGAGGTTAAGTCGTCCTACCCATATGTTTGAATGGAGTAATGAACTATGGGTGCAATCTAATGTCATGCTCCACTTCCTCCTTCAAGTCTATTTTTGCTCCCTTTTATTTTCTTTTTCATTTTTTCTTTCTTTTCATTTTTTTTTTTCTTTATTTTATTTTTATTTTTAAACTTTGGCCAAGTTCGGAAGAATATACTTGTTCATTTTGAGGGATGTAGTAAGCTGCATCCTCATATATGCTGACCTCCTGAATTTTAAATGGCTTGAGATCTCCTTTGACACAATAGATGTTCCCACCTCTCAAAAACTTCATATACTGATGTAGAGAAGATGGAACTATGTTGTTCTTATGTATCCATGGTCTCCCAAGCAAAGCATTGAAAGATGTATCCAAGTCTTTAATGTGAAACTTTTCTCTTCCAATCATCTATCTCTAAGAGCAACACTATGGAGCCCAAGGCCTATTGACCTCATTTTTGAGAATGTCTTAAACTTCAATCTTCCATCTAAGACTTCCTAGTCATAAGACACTTCTATTAATTAGGTAAACACTTAACCTAAACCTAAAGACTTAGAAGAGTTAACCATAGGATTAGGTTATGCCTTAGGGATAATCCACCTACCCTACAACCAAAATGTAATCCATTTTACCTTCTCAAACCAAACCTCAAGCTCAAAATTCATCAAATTCAAATCTAAACCCAAATTCCAAAACCAAATGATTGAAGCCCATGATCAAATCCAAACTTGAAACCCTTCCTAAGCCATATGACCTATCCCATGGACTTAGCCAAATCTTAATCCAAATCAATCCAAAATCAATTGATTTTCAATTATATATATATATATATATATATATATATATATATATATATATATCAATCATCCTATATATAAATCAAATCTACATTCAAATGATCAAAACTAAATCAAACTAAATCAAATTAAATCAAAACCCTTCCTAAGCCATATGACCTATCCCATAGATTTAGCCAAATCTTAATCTGAATCAAGTCAAACTCAATTGAATTTCTCACAAATCAATCATATTTTCAATCATCTTCACAAATTTAAATGAAATATACATTTAAATCATCAAAACTAAATCAAACCAAATCAAAATTCAAACCTAAGCCACATGACCCAACTTTATGGACTTAGCTAAATTCCTTCATTCCAAAACCCAAAATTAATTTATTTTCTCATGAATCAATCATACCTTCAATCATATTCACAAATATAAATGAAATATACAATCATCAAGCCTAACCAAAATCAACCCAACTCAAACCAAACTTAACCCTTTTGACTTGAAATGTTCAAATGAACCAAAGTCCATTTGAAACCAAGCCAATTTCAATTAAATTTATATATCAATCCCAGATACATATATAAACACAATAAAATCAAACTCAACCCAAAATCAAGCGGTTAAACCCCATTGGTCCACTTGACCCAAAGTGGCCAATTTGACCTATTTGAGCCAAGTTTTAATCCTACCCAAATTAGATTGAACCAAGCCCATCAAAACCTCCCATCATGATTGTTGATCACCCTAGGTTAAGAAATTATCACAAATTGGGTCAAACCAAGTCCATCCCTTAACCCATATGAACCCAAACTGGCCAAATTGTAACCTAAGCCAAATCCCTTGAAACTAATGATTCATACCAAATCAAAATCAATATTTGAATATGAATTGACCCTCAATTGAGTCAAACCCAATTGGCCCTCTTGACTTAGGTTGACTCAAATTGACATAAAAGACCAAATTGGGTCAAATCAAAACATAAATAAAATTAATTGCAACCAATGTGTCAAGTTCATTCCAAATTGATTGTTGAACTTGACCAAAGCCATGATTGGACCCAATTGAACCCAATTAATCTACTAAGCCCAAATTGACCTAAAGGTTCAAGTTGGCCTAAATCTAAACCAAATCCAAATTAATTGAAACCAAAGCCTACAATCATCTTCACTTGGTCAACTAAACCCAAACCAACACCCAACCCAAGATAATTTGGCCAATTTTGTCAAATTGGTAAACTTAACCCATTTAACCCAAATTTTTTTGCTTAAAGTGATTCATTTTAAGTTATAATGTAAGATAATATTTTATATGAAAGCATATTAAAATATAATGTACATAACAATATAACTTCTCATATATATGGATGTGGTGTGTTACTAAATGTTATTGTACATTTTAGTATGTTTTACTTTTGTTATAATACATTGGGTCAAAACTCACAAAAATGTTAGTTTGAAGGTTGAGATGGAAGAATTTGGCCAAATTCATAGCACACACCAAGAAGCAACACCAAAATTATGCTATTTTGTACCATTTCTAATAGAAAAATTACAATTTTGCATTCAAAATGAACATTATTCATGTATTGAGAAAATTTTGTTATTTGTTCCTTTTTAAGTGATTCTAATGAGGTTTAATGTTAGATAATATATTATATTATAGCAAATTATAGTATAACATCATATATTATAATATAATATAGTGTTAATTCACACTATAATGAGTTTAGCATGATATTGTATAATTAGTTTAAGCTTGCACCATCACAAATCATAAAATGTTGATTACAATGTTAAGATGATGTAATTTGAAGGAATTCATTGTTAGGATTTTGGTTGACATTTTAAAGGTGTGCATAAGAGAAGAAATAATATATGATGAGAATTCCATGTCAAGGAAATGGAGGAGATCCGCTAGGGGATCAGACATGCATTAGAGTTGACATGTGAGGGTCTGTCGAGGGCATAGAGGAAAAAATTTGTTGGGATAAGGTTTGAATTTGATTTAATTAGATGATTTATGGAAAGAAGATCTTGGGGGATATGAATCTAAACCAAACCAACTCCCAACCTAGGATAATTTGGCCAATTTGGTCAAATTGGTCAACTTAACCCATTTGACCCAAATGATTTCAAATGAGCCAAAATCAAATCTAAGTCAAACTAAACCAAACCAATTGAACCAAAACATCCCAAATGATCATATGAACTTGACCAAACCTTTGGTTTGACCCAATTGACCAATTGGTCTACTTGACTAACCTAACCAAAATTTGACCTAAATGAGTCAAATTGAGCCAAACCTAACCAAATCAACTCCAATTGACTTCAAATTTGGGCTAACACATTTCAAATCCCAAATTAAATCCAATGCCAAATGATCATTATACTCTTAGGTCAAGGGAATCACATGAGACAAATCACCCATGTAAGTGGTCATTTCCATTCCTTGGCCACTTGGTACTCTCCCAATGGTCCACCTGAGCTCCTAGAACACTACCCACCCCAAGGGTGCTTGCCATGACCCATGGGAGGTGAAGTCACCTCACCCTCCCCATTGGAGCATTTGGAACCCATAGGACACCCATGATTTATCATTAGCAGCCACATCCACACCTTCAACCAACCAAGCCGAGTCAACTCACCTCCTCCCTGCCACCCACAACTCCTTGAGATGGCCGGACAGCCACTAGAAGCCAAACTCAATCCCACCATTTGATCAAAATGAAGGGGGTATACACCTCATCATTTCCATTCAAACATAGACAAAATCATTCCATGAGCCTACTACCTATGAGCTAGAGCCATTCCTAAGCTCCCAAGCTTGTTCCTCATTCAAAAATACCATTCGCCCATGAAATAAGACACTCCCATTTTCGACCAAACTTCCCAATTTCTCCATATAACTCAAATTAACTTTGCACAAACCTTACATAGGCCTCATTAAACAAGAATGAATCATCTCCCAAGCTTCTCGAGCAGTGGAGGTGGGACTTCGATCCAAGGTGACCTCCAAATTGTCAGTTCATGGCCTTCCGAGTGAACATCAAGGAATTGATCCAATTGCTTCTCAACAGGGCTTCATCTCCACTAGATGAAGCTTCCTTAATTGTTCAAGCACTGGTCTTGAGCTCCAATGAGGTATGCAACCAAAATTGATCCTTAAGCAAAAAAGTGATGGAAATATTTGAAGAAAACTTTCATATCGTGAGGTCATAACCATAGGATCCCCTCTGATCGATGTCGTGATGGTGTGGGATCCTTTTGGGGTTGATCTGAGCTCAGATAAGCTAGGATCAAGTTAGCAATGGATACTTCATTCTCCCTCACTTGCATGATGTTAGATCACACTATCCATTTCACATGATCAAAATGGATGATCATGATTAGACCCACTAGATAAATCTAATTTAATCTTATTAAACTATGGGATTAATCATTGACCTTAGATCGGATGCGGATGAGAAACCGCATCCGCCACATGTAGGCATTGAGTCGTTAGTTATAAGTATCCAATCTCATAATGCCATGTGGAAAGCATATGTCACGGGCCAATAGGATTAGGCTTTAATTAACTTAATTAATTTTTTTAATAGATGAAACTTATAAAAATCATAAGAAATAAAAAATGCAAATAAAGACTTATTTTAATGGTATTTTAAAGGAAAATTAATTAAAAATTATCTTTATTAATTTTGAACAGTAATTAAGATTTAATTACCAAATTTATTAGCTTAATTACTCTTTAATCACTTGAACAGTTAATCCCAAATTTTGTGGGTTAATTTAATGGGATGACCTCTGCCTCCCATGATTTTCTTGGGATTTATTTCTCACTTAATTAAGAAAATTGACTAATTAAATCTTAACTACTATTTTAAGTTAATTAATGATTAATTAATCCCATGAATAATAATAAATTAGTTAATTAAGTTTATTAATTATTGTTCAACAATAAGTGAACTAAGGTATAGGGTTGGGACCCCTTTCACTAAGTTTGTTTCACGCTTTCTAAAATGAAATTAATTAAGATTTAACTAATTAAAATCACTTAATTAAATTGAAATCATAATCACATCATACCTTAATTAATAAATCATGGTAGATCTTTAGGTATTTAATAAAAAAGGAGTTTAATGAAATTATGGCTAGTCCACATGTGTGGGAAAACCATAAGAGTAATTAATTAAGTCCCTTATTCTAATTAACTATTAATCATGAGTCAATTGCATTTGGCCCCTTTTATTTCCTAAGATCATTACATGTTTATTTTCCGTGCATATCATGTTGGCTCATAATTATTTAGTTAATTACTTTAAGGTGTCATAGGTAAGGGTAATTAATTCATCTAATTAAGGGTTCAACTTAATTAACACATAAAATCAACTTAATTACATTTCATTAAATTAAATCAAATCACTAATGTGGGAATGGGTTTATAATAATAAGTGATGATTTCTCTTCCGCTCTTTAAATCAAATCAAACCCAAAACTTAATTAATAAAGAAGCTTTGGTTTGCTTTAAATAATCCTATTTGATTTGATTGTCCTTAAGAACTAGTTTGGTTGAATGAATCACATGCATATATTTGATTGTACTCTTTCCAATCATGTTAAATTTGGCATGCCATTTGAATTCATGCATCCATCTTATCAAAATCAAGTAAAATAAATTGAATTTTGATTATCTAAGCTTGCATGTGTTGATTTAATTTAATATAGCATGGCAATTATCACTATTAAATTCAAATGTATTTTTTAGAAGCTTACAAATGAATAATAATATGTGTTATGATGCTAGTTATAAATACATAAGAAATGCATGTACTTATAGCTTAAGTGTATGAATGTTGAGTTCTCTTTCCTCTATTTATATTTTGATTTATATAAGATTGAATGGTAATGGGTATATAGTTTGGACATCCGGGAACATGAGGCTTTAGCTAGCCCCAAGGAGGTCATTTGGTTACCTCACTTCCTTGGTTTAACAATGGCACGTACCCATTTAATTTCATTCTTATGTATTTCAGTATTAGAATTTGGCTAGAGGTTTAATCCATATATATAAATGATTCAATCAAATAAAATATACAATCTCTACATGATTTTCTTTCCCTCATTTATGTAAACATCTATGTGTGTCCAAGAAAAGCAATTATATAGTCTTGACATCCCAGGAATACATTTATGTAGACTGGATGATAGGTTAATATTAGCCTAATCATATTTTCTACAGGGGATTATGCTTATGTGATGCTTAAAAACAAATATGAATGCTCTTTTTGTAGGTTGCATAAATCCCTAAGCATAATCCAAGTTATGACAGGTGGGCTTAGTTACCTATGTGTAGGGTGGTAAGTCCAAATTATAAATACAACTGGGATTATATATATATTTAGCTAATCTCTATTTTAGTGTGTAGTTAGATTTACTTTTCCCACATAAATGTATTTTTTGCAATAGGAATTAGGATTAGTGCTATGGGAGATTAGTATGAGCAGTGGTCAGAAGGCTTTGTCTTGGGGTGCCCTGTGATGCCTTAAAAGCATGCACCATCCAAATCAAAGGAACCAAATTAGAAATGGAGATATGAAGAAAGAAGAGACCCATAGCATTTAATATAATTATAATTATTCTTTCATATTCTAGGTTGTATAAAGGTATAGCTCTGCCCATCTTTTCTCTCTTCGAATTGTATGGTGATACCCACCAGCCTTTTCTTTTTTTATGATTGTTTATATAATTTTTTATGTTATGTTTACATTATGCATTAAGATAGCATGTTTTTGTAGTTTCTTAAATGATTTATGCTTTAATTTGTTGCTTGAATACAATTAGGCTCTTAGGATAAAAATAACTTTTCTGTGAAACTAATCACTCATAATAAAATTTTAAACAACTCATAACCTCATCATAAAGCCTAAGACATAAATAAGATAATTAAAAGATTTAGCAACCCCTTAGTTGTATGGTTGTATGTTTCACATCATGCATGCATAGTCTTTCTCCCTTAAACATGAATGATCTCCATCCTTGCATAATAAATGAATTCTTGACCTGCGAGGGCATCCCTTGTGGTGGAGAACACCTTTTAGCTGATTTGACCCATAACCTATTTCATCATGCATTTAGGCATAAGAAATCCTAAAGCCTCTGTCAAAATGATGAGTCTAAAATTAAATAAAATTTAAAAATAGTTTACATCAATAGATTAAGTCACATTCTCATACCACTCATACTCTAGTCACTTATGAAGTGTGTTTAGGACTTTGGTCTCTTTCTAATTAAATAACTACCCTAGCAATTTTATAATTCATAAGACTGAACTACAGGGTTTTAAAATTATAGAAGGAGTTAGTTGCCACTCCAGGTAGTTATAAGACCATAAGTCAAATAATTTATTCTTTCTTGTGGAGTTAAACCCTTATGTCCACATGTTGCTTAGATTTAGGTCATGCTTTAGCTCGTACTAAAGCTCCCTAGATTTAGGATATGAAGTAACTATTTCCCTTAGGCTGCATAAATCCTCACCTCTTAGGCATTCCCACAACCATGTGTTGGTGGATTATAAGCCTTTGTAATCTAATTAAATTTCAATGAAAACATATAATATAAAGAGTTATTTCGATTGTCCCTAGGAGTAACTTCATCACGAATGTAACACCTAAGATGTCCTTCATGTGACATGCCTCTTCTTTAATAGTGGTCAAGCTAAGCATATCTCTAGATCAAGGCCTTGATTAGAGATTCCCTCATCTCTTTGGATAAGACAATGGCATCGTATATGCTTAACTTAGCTTGAAACTTTCTAAGGTGTGTGAGGACATTGTAATCAACTCTGGCTTGGTCATCCACAAGCATATCCATGGGTAGAGAATCCTATGGAGGGGCTATCCTAAGAGGTAGAACTTTGCCACTACCTAGGTTAACCCAAGTGACTTCTTGGAATGATGAGTTTGCAAAAAGTTCTACCTTCTCATCGGGCATACCTACAGGTTCTCTTATGGGATCCTCAGAGTCAGTTGACTCAAAGTCAATCTTAAGAGGTGAACCCTAAACCCTTAAACCTAAAACCTAAACCCAAAAAATAACCCTAAAACCTAAACCCCAAACCCTAAACCCTAAACCCTAAAAAGCTAAAAACCTAAATCTAAACTAAATAAAACCTAAAAATAAAATAAATAAATAAAACCTAAACCAAATTAAAATAAAAAAAATAAAAACGTAAACTAAAATAAAAAACTAAACTAAATGAAAATAAAAAATAAACCTAAATAAAACTAAAAAATAATATATATAAAAATTAAACTAAATCAACTAAATAAACCTAAACCTACTAGTTTACTTAATTTTTAAAAAAACCCTAAACCTAATGCTAAAACTCTTGCATCTTCTCTCCTCCATTTTTTTTGGGTAATATAGAGAATTTCATTTTCCCTATGGAGGCACGTCTCCTTTGTGGATTTTCTTATGGACATTTTGGCTAGTACTCCATTTCGACAGCTTAGCTCAGCCTTCTGCTTCTCCTATCATGTGCCACAATTGATCATGGTGTTCACTACTTCCCTGGGAAATCGAGATTTTGGCTGCAAGTTTTTTTTGACTCCTTGGGGCTCTCTAGATTAAATCAATCGCTGGCTTCAAAATCCTTCAAGGATGTTCTTGCTGGTAAGGCCAACTGTGCTGGTGAGTCTCTTGAGCTTATCTTTACCTCCTTCCAAGGTGTACCCGCAATAATGTGTTTTGATTTGGTTAGGTAAAGGCTTGCGAAACCCTTTGAATTCACATTGGAGGGTAAATTTTCTTTGTGTCATCATACTTTTGAGAATATTCAATCATTTTTCCATAGCTTGAAACTCTCTGGTATTTTCTCTATCGGATTGATCGATTCTCATCATGTCTTCATTCAGCTTTCAAATGAATTAGATTATTCTCTAGTTTTTTTCTTGATGCTCATATTTTGTTTTCAATTGTCAGATGTGATTGTTGAAATGGATGCTTCATTTTGATATTAAAGAGGTATCTCTTATTGTTCTAGTTTGGATCTCTCTTCCTAATTTGTGTGTCCATTTCATTAATCATGAGTTTCTTTTTACTATGGGTGCATTATTCGATCATCCTCTTCAAGTTGATCAGGTGATTGCTTCTAATAGGCCATCATTGCTGTTCTGAGTCGAGTTGGATATAACAAAAAAAATTTCCAAAGGAAAATTGGCTAGGATTTGAGAAATATGGATATTTGTGAAAAGTGGATTTTGGGAATTTTACTATTTTTGTTCCCATTGAAAAATTCATGGTCATGGAGTTTTGGATTGCTTTGTGGTTCATCCTCAGCATAAGAAACTCAAACCCTTGCATAATAACTCAGATCCCAAACTTAAGGTGCCCTTGGTTAAACAATAGAAAGATGCTTCAATGGATAACTCTTTACCTAAAGTCGAGGTTTATTGCCTTGATCCTCCCACTGCTCTGTTCGACAATGCTGCACCTCTTAAGCCTGATTAGCCATTGGATGTCACTCATGTTAATAAGCATGCATCACCTTGTAATGGGCCTATCCATTTGAATCACACTAGTATTGGTAATAATATGGATAATAATATGTTTTCTAAACTTATGGATGATGATTCTATCTCAAATGATTCCATTCCTGCTTCTTTGTCACCTTTAATTGATGAAAATATGATCCTTCGTGAGGGCTTGAATGGTGATCAAACTAATAATAAAGTTTCTAATCCTGATTTGGGCACTTGTGATTTAAACAGTTCTAATCCTTCTCCTGCTTCTTCATCTAATGTTGAACTGATTTCTTATCCAATTTTGCAACATAATAATGATTTGGAAGAAGGTGAAGTGGCATGCAATGATGTTTTAAGTGTGCAACCTTATTCCAAGCATATCTCTGAACAATCTCTATCTGATGGTGATGTTGTGGATATGACTAATAAATTTCAAATAGTTTTTAGAAAGAAAACTAGAACTCCTAAAACTAAATTTCCTAACTTTGCCAGAGTTACTAGATCTCGCTCTTCTGCCCAAAAATAAATGGTTTATTTCTTAATTTGGAATGTGAGAGGGATTGGTACCCTTTCTGTTAGAAATTGAATTAGAAATTTACTTTGTTTTTATAATATTTTCTTTTTGGCTATCTTGGAACCCTTTATTCTTCTTTCTAACATTTTGTCTGTTGCTAAAATGATTAGGTTTGGTAATTTTTTTGCTAACTCGAGCAATAAAGTTTGGACTTTTTAGAGTAGTCCCTATGTTCTTCAGGTTTTGGATGTTTTATCCATGGTTGTCAATGTTAATATTACTTATAATAATTGTTGTTGTCTTGGTTCATTTGTTTATGCTTCTTATAATTGAAATAGTAGACAACTTCTTTGGGAAGATCTTATTTGTTTCTCTTCTTCTATTGATGCACCTTGGTTTGTGGGTGGGGACATTTACACTATCTCTTCTTCCTCTAAACGGGTTGGTGGTAATGTTCTGAACTTATTTTATATGGAAGATTTTAATAACATGATCCTTGATTGTCATCTTACTGATATTGTCTTACTGGGTCTCAATTTACTTGGAATAATTATAGACTCTGGTAAAGGTTACATCGAGTTATTTTTAACCATTTATGGATTAAGCTTCTCTAGTACTCACTTAAGCAGAACCCTTTTGGACCATTCTCCCTTACTTATCACTATGAATTTTAATGCTACTAAATCCTCCTCCCCTATCCTTTTAGCTTTCAAAATATCTGGCTCATGGAAGATAGATTTTTGGATGTTGTTGCTCGTAACTGGGGTGAATCTCTCCATCCCGATGATTCTATTTTTGGGATGAGGAGATTGTGGTTCAAATTAAAAAGACTTAAATAATTCCATAATTGGTGGAATAAACATTATTCCAAGAAACTTTTTGTCAATATCAAAGAAATGGAGAATGAGGTTATAGTTTTGGAAGATGTTGTTAATGACCTTCTAAAATTCATTTATTGGATCAAGCTAAAAAGGTTAGCATGTTATCAAGACATGGAGGAGACCTATTGGCAAAAAAGCTTCTATGAAATGGATCTCTTATGGTGATCTTACTAAATATTTTCATGCCATGGTTAAAAAAAGGCTTTAAATCACATTCATAAAATTAAAACTAATGATGGTGTTTGGTGTTCGAATAAAAAGGAGCTTACTAATTCTGTTATTTCTTTTTATAAAGAGATTCTTAATAATAATGTTGCTTATGATAATTTTTCTTGGCCTAAAGTTATTATTAATCTTTTTTCTGATGATGATAACAAGATGCTTTTCTTACCTTATGAATCTGAAAACTTTGCATAGTATGAATAGACTCTATGGCTAGCCTTGATGGTTATTCTACACTCCTTTTCCAAAAATGTTGGATTATCATTAAAGAGGACTTGGTTAAAGTTGATCTTGATTTCTTTAAGGGTAGTACTCTCCCCAAATATTTTGCTTACGCCTCCATTGTTTTAATTCCAAAAAAAGACAATCCTGAAGTTTGGAGTGATTTTAGGCTGATTAGCCTTTGCTCTTTTTTTAATAAACTTATTTCTTTGATTTTGGCTAAAGTTTGCTTATCTAAAATTATCTCCCCAATCAAACCAAATTTATTAATGGGTGATCCATTTGAGATAATGTTCTTTTAGCCCAAGAGATGATCGATTTAAATGCTAAAGTTCATGGTGGAAACCTACTTTTAAGTTTGACATTTGCTTATGACATATTGGTTGGGTTTTCCTATATAAAATCTTAGCTTTATTTAGATTCTCTAATCAATTTATTACTTTAATTAAGAATGGGATTGATAATTCTTGGTTTCTTTGCTTCAATGGTGAAGTGCATGGTTTCTTCTCTTCTCATGGGTTAAGGCAAGGGACCCTCTCTCCTACCCTTTTCATTATTGTGGAATATCTTTTAGAGCTATTTTATGTAAAATGCCTAACATGTTAATTTTTTGGGATGTGGGACACCACACAGATCTTAGGGGGTACTTATTGAAGTGATCAGTTATGACATTAAGGAATGATGTACTATCTCAAGAGATAGAAATCACTACCCTATAATGGACCTAATCACCTAATAAGGACTCTTAAGGCATGATGGGTCTTCAAATGTACCAGAGATTTTTCCCATACTTTATATGGAAAAGTAAAGTAGGGTTTATTTTAAGTCGGGTTTGTTAAGTTCCCTATAATGGCAAGACCTCATAGTTAATTACATCTTAAAGGAGTGAATCCCTTAAGAAAACTCTCAATTAAAGTAAGAATTATAGTTTCTAAAGATTTCAAGGCAAGACTATCAAAGGATTGGCTATGTTGAAAAATCAAATTGGATAGATCAAAAGGAGAAGACTTATTTTTGGAATCCAAAGAGAGAAAGTAGGAAATGGTCATGATACTAGGAAGCCTAGTGAGCAATCCAATCTATCCTATTGTTGGGCTTTATATTTTCAAATTGAAGAGAGTTAATTATTTGAGTTTACATTTTATTAGAATAGACTTATAATCCCACAAAATAAGATTGTGTAAATGCCTAAGAGGTGACAATTTATGCTTGTATCCCAAGGAAACATCTATCTCGATCCTAAGCTAGAGAGCTTTGGTATAAAACACAAGCATGTCCTAAATCTAAGCAAAGGTGGACATGATGGTCTACTCATGAGAGTGTATATGACCTGGACTTAGTGCTGGAGTGGCCACCAACTAACACCTCCTATGCTTTAAATTTATGTGAGCAAGTCTTATGCTTTGCAAGATGGCTAGGCTATTTTATTTAGAATGGAGTCTAAGTCCTTAAACTCACCCTAAGAGACTAGAGCATGAGTGGTATAAATTCATGGCATAATCTAATGCAAATTTTATAAACTTTATTTTTCTTTTGGACTCTTTGTTTTGACATAGGCTATGTGATTTTATATGCCTAAATGCATGAGAACTTGATTATGGGCGAAATCAAGAGAGAAAGGGGTGTTCTTCCATCAAAGGCTCTCACAGATTAAGACTTTATTCTCTAGCATAGATGGAAGCCCCCTCTTAACAAGAGTGGAAGAATATGACAAGCATGATGTTATACATACAATCATCTAGCTAAGGGGTTGCTAAATAATTTGTTATCTTGATTTAATTTTTAAGCTTTTATGTGAGATTATGAATTATTTTAAATTTTAAATACTAGTTATTAATTAGGGTAGAAAATTTTATTTTATCTTAAGATCCTACCGCATCCAGGCCACACATTCAAACATCAAACATAAAGAAACTAAGAAAGCATGTAATTATAGTGCACAATCTAAACACAACATCAAACAATTTTATAGACTACCATAAAAGAATAAAAGGCTAGTGCAGTTGGGTTCCACCGTACACCCTGAAAGTAGAAAAAAAGATGGGTAGCTGAACTCTAACCCTTATACAGCCTGGATTACAAAAATAATACATGTTATGGGGGTCTTCTTTTCTTCATTTCTTCCTTCTCTTCTTTTTAATTTAATTTGCTCCAAAGACATCACAAGGCATCCTAGGGACTGAGGCTTTTGTGCACTACTCATCCTAATCCTAATTCCTAATACAAAAAAAATTATTTTAAAATAGAGGAAATTAGCTACATCTACAAAATAAATGTTAGCTAAACACACCATATAACATAAGCATTTATATGAATAATTGGACTTAGCACCCACATATGGGTAACCAAGCCCACCTATCCTAACGTGAATTATGTTTAGGGGCTAAGCAACCTGCACAACAAATGCATTTATATTTTTATTACAGCGGCCCCTCAAGTACAACCCCCTGCAAAAAAAATGATTAGGCTAATCAAAGCCTACCATCCAGTCTACGAGGCATATACCCTAACATCTATTCTAAAACATAATATCATACATACAACACCCTAACTTAGCACTTGAAGTGGTGACTTAATATTCTAATGTGTGCTTTAGGCTTGTGTGGCAAGACTTTATTTGGAATTTTAGTTCAAGATTTCATTTTGAGTTTGAATTTGTTTTAAATTTTGCCTTTGGGTGATTTTAATTTAAATGTTTTAATGATTTATTATTTTATCATTTTTATTTCACTTTTATTTGGCTAGAATGATGTTTAGGTTTTCAAGAATGAAGAGTAGAATGAATTCCATTTGTAGGCAGAACTCACCTTATTTTACATCCTAACTCCTAAAAAGTCTAACTAAGGTCCTTATGTATCTTGATTAGCCCATTTGAATTTGTGTAATTAATTTGATTTGATTTAGATTTTAAAATTTGTGTTTATTTAATCTACATGTATTTTTGATTGATTAATTTTAGATTAAATGTGTTGATTTAATTAAATCTTGATAATTCAATATCCTTAATATCTAATGAGGTTTATGTTTTTTTTAAAATCAATGTATTTTTTATTGATTAATTTTAGATTAAATGTGTTGATTTAATTAAATCTTGATAATTCAATATCCTTAATACCTAATTAAGTTTAAGTTTATTTAAATCCATGTATTTTTGATTGATTAATTTTAGATTAAATGTGTTGATTTAATTAAATTTTGATAATTCATCCTTAATATCTAAATGAAGTTTAAGGTTGTTTAAATCCATGTATTTTTTATTGATTACATTTTAATTAGATGTTCTGATTCAATTAAATCTTGATAATTTAATTTCCTTTTAAATTAATATCTAATTCTTTTCTCTTATTATAATTAAGTGATTTAACTTTATGTTTATTTGATATGATTATGGTTCACTTGTAGTTTGATTAGATTAGATTAATTGAGATTTTAATTTGATTTTAATTGAGTTTGATTTTTAAAATTAGAATTTTATTTTTAATCTCATCCATTTCCATGTTTATGAAAGTTTGGTTTGTATTTTGATTTCATAGATTGGATAGTTAATTAGTTTATCTCATTTAAGTAGGTTGAATGAGATTTGATTTGAGTACATATTAAATTGATTAGAGTCGTTCTTTATTTGATTTAATTTGATTTGATTAGCTTTATTGATCATGGGTTTGCTTAGGTTCAATGTGAAAATTAATTTAATTAGGAAGTATGTTAAATTAGATTAAATAAGGATTTAATTTAATTTGTTTCATATTTGTTTAGGTTGATGATGTAATTAATGACTTAATAATTTAGGTTTAATTTATGATTTGATTGGCATTTAATTACATTTTAATTATGTTCAAATTTATGTTTGATTAAGCTTAAGTTTGATATAATTAATTTAATTAACTTAATTAGCTTACTTAAGAGGTGTGATCAATTATTCAAAATAAAGATTTATTTAATTTTAAATTTTATTTTACATTTTATTTAAGTTAATGACTTAATTAATGATGTAATGATTTTAAGTTTAAATTAGAATTTGATTGGCATTTAATTATATTTTATGTTTGATTTAAGTTTAATAGAATTAATTTGATTAACTTAATTAGCTTATTTAAGAGGTGTGATCAAATTAATTAGTAGATTATGTGTTTGATTTGAATTAATTTTAATGAGATCTATAAAGTTAATTTGGTTCATTAAGATGATGGATTAATTCATTAAGCTTGCATTGATTAAATGTTTAATTAATTAAGTTTGATTGGGGTAACTAAATTTTTAAATCATTATATTAATTTGTTAATGATTACCACATATATGAGTTATTTGATTTTAAGTGTTTTACTTAAGTTTGATTTGATTAAAGGATTATTATTATTATCATTATATTAAGTGAATTAACTATTTATTTTATTTCAGTTAAGTTTGATTATTTATGATTAGAGTTTTATGATTTGATTCATTTATTATGTTTATTTAATTTGATTAATGTGTTGATTTAGTTATTAATTTGAAATATTTAATGATTGAGTAACTCTCTTATTCCAAATAGATTGATTTAGATATTAAATTAACTAAGTTCACTTTAGCTTCATTTAGTTTGGTTTGGTTTAATGAATAGAGATTTTGCTAATCCTAACCCCATTCCCCATGTGTGACTTAATTTGGTTTAATGAAGAGTTATTAAGTTGATTTTAATGGTTTAATTAGGTTAAGGTGTGAATTAAATGAATTAATTAATCCTTACCTATATCACCTTAAGTTAATTAACTAATTAATAATGAGCCAATATGATATGCATATGCTTTGGAAATAAAATCAGCAATGATCTTATGAAAATAAAAGGGCCTAATGCAATTTGTCTCATGATTATTAGTTAATTAAACTAAGGTTTTAATTAAGTACTCTTATAACCCTCCCACACATGTAGGCTAGTTATAATTTCCTTAGAATTCTCTTCGATTGTTGAACACCTAAGAATCTATCCAAAAACTTAATTAACAAGTTCGGAATGATTATGACTTTAACTTGATTAATCAAGCCATTCAATTAATGAATTAAACTATTAATTAATCTCATCTCAAGTGAATTGAACTTAGGGAAAAGAATGGGAATGAGGCCCCAATCTCATTCCCCATGTCCATCCACTACCTCACAATGAACAAGCTTAATTAATGATTTTCTTGCTGTTTAGAATATTAATTAGTCACATAATTTAAGAGAGTAATTAAGGCTAAGACAAACAATATCTCTAATTAACCAAGGAATAATTCTCAAGAAAATCATAGGAGGTAGAGGTCATCCCGTTAATGAACTTCAAAAATTTTGGAATTAATTACTTGGGTAATTAGGTATTAATTAAACTAATTAAGTTTTCAGTTAAACCCAAATTAAGCCTTAATTACCATTCAAAATTAATTAGAATTAATTTTAAATTAAGACCCTCTAAAATATCTTTAAAATGAGCCCTCATTTTTATTTTTTTTGGATTTTTTTAGGATTAGTTATGAATTTCTAAAGTTTTAACTAATTTTTCCAAATTTTATAAGGTTTACTGATTTGGTTACTTAAAATAGATCATTTGAACTTCTAAATTCAATATATTTGATCTAGCCATCATTTTTCTTAAAATGTTTATGGTAGGTAGATTTTAAGCCTTATTTCAATCTCTAAAATTTTACTTTAATCAAACTTGAATTTTTAGAGTAATTAATGAAGTTTAATTTTCACTAAAACTTAAATTAAGCTCAAACCATTCATTAGAATTTGAGATTTTGATTTATTGATTCCTCTCAAAAAGATGGTCAAATGAGCCTAATTTGTAATTTTGTTAAGTATTTTATTTTTTATGAATTTTCAAAAGTTTCAAGATAGTTAAATTTTTAAAATAAAAATAGGTA